>JADRCD010204633.1:1291-28512 GCA_019843815.1 Montemys delectorum | reverse complement strand
CTTTCTTTCTTTCTTTCTTTCTTTCTTTCTTTCTTTCTTTCTTTCTTTCTTTCTTTTTCAAGACAGGGTTGCTCTGTGTATCCCTGGCCATCCTGGCACTCGCTCTGTAGACCAGGCTGGCATTAAAGGTGAGTGTCATTCTTAGTACTTACCTTTCATAAAGACTTGCAAATCAGGGTTTGCTCTTACCACCATATTTTTGTTAGAATTAAAATATTTTTCACTTTGTTTCTTGTGTACAATGTTACCATTATGTTTTATAATTTATTTCATGATAGGAGGCTGGCGAGGCCTGGGGAGGTTAAACAGCAAGAGCTGGTGGGTAGCACTCCATTCCAGTTTTAGAGTCAGCCTCTACTGCTAACAGTGTTCTTAAAGCACACAGATGTTCCCTGAAGCTCTTTATAAGCATTCACAGCCTGTGAAGAATAAGTCTCTCTCTCTCTCTCCCTCCCTCCCTCTCCTTTTTGTGTGTGTGTGTGTGTGTGTGTGTGTGTGTGTGTCTGTCTGTCTCTGTCTCTGTCTCTGTCTCTGTCTCTGTGTGTGTCTCTATCTCTCTGTTTCTGGCTCTCTTGCTCTCTCGATCTCTCTCGTTCTCTCTCTGTCTCTCTCCTCCCCCCTCTCGCTCTCTTACTCTCTTAGAAAACTTCAGTGTTGGCTTCTCATAATTTCCCAGGAAAATTCCCTTTTAATTTTTCTATAACAAGTAATATAAAAGTGAGTTTTCCCCTCTTCAATGAAAACCCCTGTAGAAAGAAGGAAGTGTCCCATGACAAAGGCAGCCAGCTGAGATCAGTGACTCAGTGGCTTCCATAGATCATAGCTCTGAAGTGGATTTGAGTAAGTGCTGGCATTTCTTACAGCCTGCCTTGGCACCTAAGGATATAAAATAGCTGCAGAGGCAATTAGCTTTAGAAAACAGGATTATTAAGTGCATGAACCCTTAAGTTATGTGGGAGCTCAGAAGTGTGTCTTCAAAAGGGACTTGTCAAAGGGCCAGGGGTACATTGAGAAATCCTTGCCCCGAGCAGTGGGGAAAGTGTGTGGTATAAGGGAAGAACAGAGCTTGCTTGCCTCTTCACCTTTTGTGACCTAGGCTAGTGAGTCGGTGGAGCCGGCATGGAATGGTTGGATGTAAGCTTTTCAAGAAGGAGGAGCCTGCCTGATGGGCACAAATATCCCTTCCCTTTGGTGTTCTCACTTAACTTCCTAAAAGACTTTGAGAAACTCTTACTTAAGTGGGTGATTTTTTTAAAAAAAAAATTAATCTTGGGTCTTCCATATACTGGGCAAGTAAGTGTTCCACTCTTGAGCTGCATCCCTAGACACAAATAAATGTCATTGAGAGGGAAGATACATGTAGGAGAGACCAAGTGCTGGCCTAGAGGAGCCCTTGGCTCCTACCCAGACAGGACTCTTACAATGTACAGACACGAGAGATCCCACAGACACACAGTCATCCACATTCTCTCCTCACTCTGGTTTTATCTCCTTGGCCATAGTAAACGTGGCTATTGAACCACGCTGTTAGAGTCCTTGGTCAGTTCTGTGGGTGCACTTCCAGAGAAGTCAGTCAGTTTCACTCTCTCTTCAGATGTGCTCAGTTTCTTG
Source organism: Montemys delectorum (assembly GCA_019843815.1). NCBI lineage: Eukaryota > Metazoa > Chordata > Mammalia > Rodentia > Muridae > Montemys > Montemys delectorum. The sequence goes on along the minus strand of JADRCD010204633.1, from coordinate 26,901 downwards.
TGAAGTTCTTTTGCTCATCCTATTGTCGTGACTAATTGAGTCTTCCCTGTATGTTGAAGTTTGGTCTGGTTCTTCCTCCCAGCCCGGTGCTCCCAGAAATAAGACTCAAACTCAAAATACATTAACAAATACCTTGGCCATATAGCTAGACTCTTCTCTGACTAGATCATAACTTAGATTAGCCCATTTATTTTAATCTACATTCTGCCACTTGGCTGGTTACCAGTGCTCAGGTACCATGTGTCCGTCTCACCACACCTTCCCAGCAAAACTCTCACCTGGCACTATCCCAGAATCCTTTTTGCCTCCAGAATGTCCCACCTCTTTCCTGCCTAAATTACAGGCCAAAGATTTATTATTGACAGGTGCCACATTCATACAGACCCAAGATAATCTTTCTACACCTATATTCAGTGGTCTGAGACACCATGGGTGACACGCCAATTGGTATTGGTAGGGTTTTGGTAGATTTCATTCCTGTCCAAATTATAGAAGTTCCTCCTTTAGGAATCTTTTCTGCAGCTGAGAAAATATGGTGATGGCTTCACTCTCTACTCAACAATCCTAACAGAGCTGTGTGCCTCATTAGGAAAAGGAACTGAGAAGCTTCCAGGAAAAATACACCCTCCATAATTTCAGTTCTTTCGTTGGTGTATTTTGTTTCTTGAAGTTTCTCATGATAGCTTTACTCGGAAATGCTCATCTCTGAGGGCTTGCAATGTGTCCCACAGCAAATGCTCACACTCCTCACAAGCTGAAGAGTTTTCTTTGTCACCTACACGGACTCTGCACGAAGAGAAGGGGCAAGCTTGGATGATGTCTGCTGGCTGAGTAGTGAATTCTGAGCCTATCTATATTAAACACTTTTCTTTTCAAGTCCAAGTAAATCCTTCCTCATTTGGCCATTTTTTTTTTACCCTAGCTGCTTTCCATATCTGAGAGAAATGAGTGAGACTTTTACCTTTGAAGAAATTAGTAATGTGCAATGGATTCCTGGCTAGCTGGCCTGTTCTCTGCTGCCCGCTGCCCATTCTGAGAAGGATGAGATGGTGTATTTCGTCAAACGTTTTTCGTGGTACGGCTTTGAAAATGTCAGCCCTGTTTTGGTAGACAGTTAGGTCTCTGTTCAGATCAGAAGACACCTTCTGTCATGTACACGTCAGAGTACATTTCTTTTGCAAGGTCTCATTCCCCCACCCTCTCTCAACAAGACTGGAAAGATTTTTAAAACTGCTCCGGGTTGTTGAATCTTTTAATATCAGTGAATGGAGCAGCCCAGTGAGCAGGAAATTAGATATGAGGCATTTGCAAATATGTGATGGCCTTGTGTAAGAAACAGAGTAGATCAGGCTGTTATTTCCATGCATACGAAAGGAAAGATGTAACTGGGCGAGGTCTTCGGTGAGTGTTTTTGTATCCCTTTGTCTCAGTAGACAACGTTCCAGACTCTTTCCTGTTAGACTCATCACCACCTTCATGCAGAATGTGGACATGAGAGGCACCAGAGCCACATGGCCAAGTTTCCCACCTCCAGATCAGGCAAGCAGCCTTTGATAGAGGATCTCTGTATCAATCTGCCCATGTTGCTTAAAGATTTAAAAATCGCTGTTAATTAAACATAAGCGTATACTATGTGTGGATCTATAGATGCCATTCTGAGCTCATCTGATCTAAGCTAGGTTGCATGGGAGGATATTACATGTGGTAAACATGGTAGAAATGAGGACTGGTCCACAAAAGGGTATAAAGGTCGATTTTACCGTTATTAAAAATACTGAGTACATTGTGAAATACAAAGCTTTCAAATTGAAGGCCAGACTTTATATAATATAATATTTGGCAACAATTTTTTCTATAAAAGGCCAGAGAATATTATGTTTTAGGCAGTGTATAGTCTCTTTTGGAAATACTTAGCTTGGCTATTATTGCACGAAAGCAGGTACAGAAAATAAGGACGTAAGTGTGTGGCTGCATGTCAATAAAAGTTTATTTAAAGACACTGACAGCTGAATTTTGTGTAATTTGCATCACAATTTTATATTGTATGTTATAAAAATATTCTGATTTTTCCCATGCATTTACGAATGTGACAGCATTCATAATTTGTGGGTTATATAAAACTGGAGCATGAAGTGGGCGTGGCCTGTGGGGGGCGTGACTCTGTCCCTCTATATCATGCAATAGTAAAGTTAAAGATCTGAACTCAGGAGAGGCCAGGGATGAAATGTCAGGCACGTTTCATCTACAAAATAGCTTGCTCAAGTTCTTAAATCCTCTAAGTATCATTCATGGCTGTAGTTTGAATGTTTGTGTTTGGCGAGGAGCCAATGTGAGCAGCTTCGAGACAAAAATGGAAGCGCTCAGTGCATAGCCCAGAATATGCATAGTTAAGAGTCACACGCTGGTAAAACGTAACAATCTGATTCCTTAGTCACACTCACGTGTACAGATGGATTGCTACCAATTGTGTTACCATGTTGTACAAAAGATCTCTCATACCTCATAGTTACCTGTCTCCATAATCTCCTCTCTCTCACCTGTCCCCAAACCATCATTCATTTCTCAAATTCATTTACAAGGAAATCAGGCAGTGTTTGTTTTCCCGTGACTGGGTTATTTTACTTAATGTCTTTCTGTTTAATCCACATTGTCACGGATCATAGACCTTCCTTCTTTATTGAACCAAGTAGAATTCTATAGTATATAAGCACCACATTTTATTTATTTATCTATCGTTGATGGACATCTAAGTTGCGTCTGTATCTTGAGTATTATAAATAATGCTGAAATCAACATGGGGGTCCAGAGGTGTCTTCGACACACTGATTCATTTCATTTGGATAGATGTTTCATTTGGATTAGATAGCTAATGTAGCCAGGTTGGTGCTAAGGTATACAGTACTTCTGTTTTTCCATAGAGATGAATGAAAGCAATCTGAGGTGAAGAAGTGTATGTGCACTTGCCAGTTTCAAAGATGATGCTTTGCTGGGAAGATGCCCACTCAAGTGGGCATACAGCTGGGCCTACAGAGCCTGTATCAAGTGGATTGCACATGTCTACAATCCCACAGCTTCTACAGCAAGACGAGAAGCAGGCACAGGCCGGGCAGTGGTGGAGCACGCCTTTAATCCCAGCACTCGGGAGGCAGAGGCAGGTGGACTTCTGAGTTCGAGGCCAGCCTGGTCTACAGAGTGAGTTCCAGGACAGCCAGGGCTACACAGAAGCAGGCACAGAAGAATGGTAAGAAGCTCTCAGGGCAGCTAGTCTGGCATATGCAATGAACAACAAAAGAGACCCTGTGTCAATCAAGGTACAAGGTGAGGACTGACCCCCAAAGTCATCCTCTGAACTTCACGTACCAACCATGGTATGTTTGTATCCACATTCACGCAGACTGTGTTGTGGTTTGGTCTGTTGCTATGTACTATTAATGCTAAATACTGGCCCCCAGGGACTAGGAAGTCCTCGCGGACACTAAGCGATGCTATGTAACCTTGCTCTTTAGCTTAAAACTATTGGTTGAATAAAGATGCCTACTACCTGTAGTTGAGCAGGAGAGAGATAGGCAGACCTTCCGTTCACAAGCTTGGGGTCAGAGCTAGGACCACAGGGGGGGAGGGGAGAGAAGACAGACGGAGGGGAAGACACTATGGCGAAGGAATCAAAAACAGGGCCAATCGGAGTTAAGATCGGCCCAGGTGGAACATTGGCACATTATAAGTCAGGGTTATTGATAGGAAAGTAGATATTAATAGTTTAGAGGGTAAATACTTCTCCTGCTCTAGTGCTTATTAAGGCCTATTATAAATATAAAAGTTTTGTGCCTTTTATCTGAGAATAAAGGTAGGGTAGAAACCCCAGATTAAGATTAATTATTACCACAACAGACATGTACACACATAAAACAATCATACATTTGTTTATCTATTTGCTTATTTATTTATTTATTTATTTATTTATTATACAGGGTCTCATTATGTTGCTTTGGCTGTCCTTGAATTCACTATGTAGGCCAGGATGGGCTCAAACTCACAGAGATCTGCCTGCCTCTGCCTCTTGAGTGCTGGGATTAAAGTCCTGTGGACCCCACCCTGCCTCAAAACAACCTCATAAAAGAAGTTGTTGATTTTTTTTCTTTTTGGTAAAAGTACTATTTTATCATAGGATTAAAATTTTAGCATATAGTTTCATGATGATATTCAAAAATATCATTAAACTGTTAATTTATTATCAATTACACTTGATCGTGTCTTGAAATACAATATACTTTTTTCAATTTTCATCAAAAATACTTAATTTTAAAGGCTGAAATAAAATATACCATAATGGCTTACATGCGAATGTTCTAACAGGGCTGTTTGTAAGAGTCCAAGCTACAGACAACACAAATGCTCATAAACATCATTAAAACAGCTATGCATTTACCCAGAAGATGCTCCAACATGTAATAAGAACACATGCTCTACTATGTTCATAGCAGCCTTATTTATAATAGCCAGAAACTGGAAACAACCCAGATGTCCCTGAACAGAGGAATGGATACAGAAAACGTGATACATTTGTACAATGGAGTACTACTCAGCTATTAAAAATCACTTCATGAAATTCACAGGCAAATGGGTGGAACTTGAGAATATCGTCCTGAGTGAGATGACTCAGTCACAAAGGAACAAACATGGTATGTACTCACTGGTAAGTGGATATTAGCCCAAAAGTTCGGAATACTCAAGATTCAATTCACAGAGCATATGAGGCCTAAGAAGGAAGACCAAAATAAGGATGCTTCAGTGCTTTTTAGAAGAGTGAACAAAATACTCACAGGAGGAAATATGGAGACCAAATGTGGAGCAGAGAGTGAAGGAAAAGGCCATCCAGAGACTGTCCCACCTGGGGGTCCATCCCATATAAAGTGACCAAACCCAGACGTTATTGTGGATGCCAGGAAGTGCTTGCTAATGGAAGCCTGATATGGCTGTCTCCTGAGAGGCTTTGCCAATGTCTGATGAATACAGAGGCAGATGCTTGCATTCAAACATTGGACTGAGCTTAAGGCTCCCCAGTGAAGGAGTTGGGAAAAGGACTGAGGGAGCTGAGAGGGTTTACAGCCCCATGGAGGGAGCAACAGTGTCAACAGGCCAGACCCCCCCACCCCCAGAGCTCCCAGGGATTGGCCCATCATCCAAAGAGTACACATGGGGGGACCTATGGCTCTCACTGCATATGTGGCAGAGGATGGCCTTGTTGGACATCAGTGGGAGGAGAGGCCCTTGGCTCTGAGAGTGTTCAGTGCCCCAGTGTAGGGAAATGCCAGGATGGGAAGACTGGAGTGGGTAAGTATGTAGGGGAGTACCCTCATAGAGGTAGGGGGAGGGGAGATGGGATGGGCACTTCTGAAGGAGACACCTGGAAAGGGGAAGACATCTGGAATGTAAATAAAGAAAATATCCAATCAAAAAAAAAATCCCAAAACAGCATTAAAACCTCATATGTGACACAAGCACATGATAGAATGTAATGAGGGAAGAAAATAAAGGACCCCCTGACGCACGGACGTTGACAAGTGTCTCATATGCAGCACTGCTGAGAAACAAGTGTGAAAAAAGGACAAATATGGTAGTTTTGAATTTCTTGTTTTTGAGACGGGATCTCCATCTGTCTTCCATGTCATGTAGGCTGGGCTTGTCTTCAATTAGGAGATGCACCCACCTTTATTCACCATGCCTAGCTTAATTTATTTTTTTAAGGACAAAAGCAGATAAGGCTGTTCCCAATCGGAAAGGACAGAGCGGCTGCCTTTGAGCTGTTTCCTGGGAGACAGCAAGGAAAAGTAGTGGAAGTGTCCTGTTTCTTTAATAGAAGTTGTTAGCTATAACAAAATGTTTATTTTGTACGAATTTTTCAGGCTACTTAGGCAGTATGAAAATGTGCATATTTTAGTTCGGCAAAGAAGGAAATTCAACTTTTGACGTTTTTAGGTATCAAAAAGTTCTAAAAGATGAAGTGGTATGAGAAGGATGAAGTTTTTACTCTTCAAATGCTAATCTTCTAAAATATTTTGTCTGTGAATATTTGTATAAGCACAAACCATGACTCAAAAAGAAACCACTAGTTGTAAGGAGCTACAAGGGAGCGTGCTTTTGTTAGACATCCCTTAGATCTGCCCCTTTCCTTTATCATGTGCTTAGGGAGCAACCACCACACCCGAGCCATGTAGTAACTCGGGGAAGCTTGTGGCCAGGTCTCCCTTGGCAGTTCTGTATGAAGCACTTCATTTGTTCCTGCTATTATTTTTGTGGTCTTTGCCTCAGAGTCAAACCTTGATTTCTCTCCCTCTTATTTCCTTTTTCCAGTCTAAGAGGTTAAGCACTGCTGGCCCCAGCAGCAGGTGAAAGTCTCCTCTCTGATTTCCCAGAGGGTTGGCAAGGTCCGTCTGCACAAAGATGTTCTGGATCTCTGCATATTATCAGTGCTGGATTATGGCTCTTACACCAGAGGCACTGCCTCTTTGACACATGGGTAGTGCCTCACAGGGGTCTCCTAGGCTCCTGCCCTTAGGGTGGGCTTTGACTCTTCAACTCTGGTGAAATGAACATGGGAAGAGGTTCTGTCTCCTTTCACAGCTGTCTGGAAATTCCTTGGATCCAGGTGCTTCAGGCCTGCAACCCTCCTTCATCCACTTTCTATGCCCAAAGAAAAAGAATCTAAAACTCCTCCAAAGGAAATAATGTATACAGTAAAGTAACAGAGGAGGTTGTGAAAGTGGGACAAACAGGAAAAAAAGAAAACACAAATCTAAAGAAAGAAAGAACATTCCCGTGAAAGAAAAGTGTATCTCTTTTCCCACTAACATTCCACATTGAAAACTATCCAATACAATAAGCAAAGAAATATAAGCAAGTCTCATGACAATTGGAAACCAAAAGGGGAAGAAATATCCTTATTGGTGAATTGTATGAGTATCTACCATATAAAGGTATTTACCACATGAATGGAAAACAGTCAACGGTTTGAGCTAATGAGAGTCCAATAAGCGCACAAACCCAAGAAAACACGTTTAGGAAAGGTAAGGAAAACGACCTGGCATACTCATTTAAATATAATTATGTATTAATTTAATAAAACAGCTGGAGAAAATTTCTTTAGACATGAAGCATTTTATTCTGGTTGCTATCATCAGGTGAGTAAAACCCATGGGTGACCTCATAGGCATGAGGCTGCAGTCATTAGACTTGGTGAATTTAAACAAACAGTTCTAAGAGGAGACATGAGGTGAGCTAGGGTAGCTGTGATGGGGAGGTCCTGGGAGAAGTTGTAGTGGTAGGGTGAGGGATGGATGTGATCAAGATACACTATACATACATATACATATATATATATATATAAATGTATATATATATACATTTATATATATATATGTATGTATGTATGTATGTATAAAGTTTCAGAGTATAAGAAAGTCTCGTACTTTATACTTTGCTGTGCACACAGACATCTACAATAATAACCATCATGGCAAAGATATGTTCACCTTTGTGACAGTGACATGCTATGGAAGTAGGTACTTTCCGATTAAGTTTGAGGTGGACGCCACAAAACAGAATCAATGCTTGGTACTATCAATTGAGTGGAAGACCCGTGGCTTCTTCTTACCCAGGAGATAACCCAGGACCACTAGTTAGTTAAATAAACATAATAACAAACTGTACCTTCAATCCTTACCCTTGGACCCATTGGTTAGGGCGTCTTTCATTCCCCATCCTTTTGCAAGAGAGTAACGATTAATGCAGAGACCTGTGACTGGTCAACCATGAGGTGAATAAAAGACTGTAGAGAGTATAATTGCAAATGGGGCATCTATGTCACACTCCTTCCCCTCGAGGCTCAGGGGATCACCACGCAAGGGGACAGAAAGATTGTAAGAGCCAGAGGCAATGGATATCTGCAATGAAATGGTATTTTGTCTGGCCCTGACAGCACTGTTCCAGGCATAAACTCACAGACGCTGTGACTATATGCTCAAGACTTTTGCAAGATCAAAGTAGCCAAAAATCCAGCAGTGGGAGCAGGCAGGCCTCATGAAGCCCCTACCCCTGGGTGAGGAGCTGTTGGCAATTGGTGGATACTGGCAGAGCAAGAGTCCACTCCATCAGAGTCAATCCCGGAGAAGCTACACACGCTCCAGTAGAGGTCCTATGTCTAAATATATTATATGGATGACATGAGCGAACTCACTGACCTAAGCAATAAACTGCATGAAGTTAGAAGGGAAATTGGTAGGAAAATAGGAGAGGGACTCAAGAGAAGGCAGTGGGAGTGGGTTTGATCAAAACAGGTAATATGTAGCCCCTGAGTTCTCAAACAGCAAACTGAAGCAAAACAAAATAAAAAAAAAAAAAACAATGGTTAAACAGTATGCCAACTTCTAATCTTTAAATAACTAGTTTGTTATTTAAAGCATTAGTTCTACAAGATACCATGTAGGCAACAGATTTTGCCAAGCCGTGCACCCACTGCCAGCTTTGCTTCTGTAACCTGAGTTCTCTTTCTCTTTTTTTTCTACTTCCCCTTTGGCTGTCTTCTTGTTTTGACTTAGGGTGATGGCAGAGCTTGCTATGTGATCCCATTTCTCCTTGGGCGGTGTTGCTTCTTTGAATGTTGGGCTTGCTAAAAAGCTCACTTAGAAAGGTGTCGTGTGTTATGGAATGCTCTCGAGTCTCTGGCTCCACATCTGTGAAATGAGAGGGTTAGTCACCAGCCCATTGGATCCCTGTGATGACCAAGTGTAGTTGATGTAGCTTCAATGCCTAGTTCCGTGGGAGTTAGCGATGCGTGCTTGGAGGCTACCTGCTTCTATCTTGTTGCCATTCTTGCCAAAGAAGCATTTGTAAAGAAATTTAAAGTGAAGCTAACAGCTTGGCAGAAATTGTACCAGTGTCAGGCCCTGTAGCCCAGGGTAAACAGCTTGAACGTAAACAACATTTCTGTTGATGTTTATTTTATTTTTTGTGAAGGATAACATAGATCTGGAGGAAAGTATACAGCTCCCAAGCGCACAGAATCTTTAGGTTTCATATGTGCATGCTTCTCCCTTGCTTCTCAGTCTATAGCTGCCCCGGATGCCCATTTTATATTTCACTTGCATTGCTGGGGGCAGGGGGTGGGGCACGAAGAAGATGGAGGTTTAGGCTCTGGTCCTGGCAGCTAGCCTCTGACCTTTAGGCTGACTTTTGTGTGGCGGCCATCTTGTTACACCCACCTGTGTGGATCCTTGAGTATGAAGTAGGGTTTTGTTGTTGTTGTTGTTGTTTATTTTTTTTCCAAGACAGGGTTTTGATGTGTACCCTTGGCTATCCTGGAACTTGCTCTGTAGACCATGCTGGCCTCAAACTTGTAGGAATCCTCCTGCCTCTGCCTCCCAAGTACTGGGATTAAAGAAAGGTGTGGGCCATCACTGATTGAAGAAATTTTTTTATGTGAGGTAATATTTGATAGACTTCATGGTAAGTTCTAAGGCAAATTGTCTTAGAACTAAGATATTTACAATGCCATCAAAAAGTCAGAATTATGATGGTGACTCTGGGAAGGAATCTTGGGCAGCTGAGACTTCTGTCATATATTTTACAGACATAAATTAATTTAGTCAAATAGATTTTTGTTTGACTAGACTTTAAGGACTCCATCAATCCTTATGACAAAATGAAAATCTCTACAATTAGAAATAAGATTTGAAAGGATAGAGTAAACTTTTCCCTGAGGAAGAAAGTGGGAGTTTGCTGTAGCTCCCACACACTCTCCGCCAGGATGCCTGGCTGTGATAGGTGTCCTATAAAATGGCTATTCTTCCTGAGTTCTTCTCTATGAGTAGAAAATCAGGGCCTCTTATTCGTCCATTGTCCTCCATTGCTTTTGCAACATTCTTTCCTTTTGGTTTCTCTCTGCCTGTTTCTTTTTGGTCTTCTTCTAGAGGAAGACCTTGAGTGATGGGTGAATACTAATGAATTTCCTGTAGCGGAAACTCGGGGATGGGCCTGGACTCCTGCTTCCTACACTCCATATCAGAAGATCTATATGCTCCAAAAATCTGTCTGTTTCTCTCTATCTTTCCCTGCTTTAACTACCTCTATGTCCTGGCTGAACTATCTTAGTGGTGACTCACTTCCGGCTTCCTTCTACTCTCACACAGAAGTTATGGTAGTCTGTTAGAATAATGAAGGAAACCACCACTGGGTGCATCTTGTCCCCTCTACTTCCTCTTCCATCACACTCACCCCAGCTCTGCGCTCTAATTCACTAGTTCTTCAGAATGTCATTCCTCTGCTATTGCCCTGTCCCCATACACTCTTCTCTAATTGGACAATGCATTTGTCCAACTCTAAAAATGTAATCTGCAGCTAGATTAGCTCAAAAGCTCATTACCCAATTAAGCATTCTCAAGGTTCCCATCAGTTAAAGTTCCCAATGATGTATCCAGATAGCAACTTTTTCATTCAAAGTGCTGGATTTACATCTTAACAAGAGATGCTTGTTGGTGGTCTTTTTTTAGCTGAAAAATTATATCTTTTGTCAGACTATAACATAGCATTGGTTAAGTGTTCACTGGAGTAGATATATAGGATCCATTTTTTACACTGAGTTATATATTGCTAGGACCCTGATAAACATTAAGCAAAATACAGTGAGCATAATTGAGGTCAGATATTTGATCACTGGGCACATCTTAATGTGTTTTTCTATTCAGTACCCAAAGCTTACTCATATTTGTTGCTCCACTGAAGTCAAAGAAGAAGTATTTCTTCCTAGGGAATTGCACATGTAGAGCAAATGTTGGCAGGATAAAGACTTCATGGAAAGGCATTAATGGGGTGCATAAAGTTTTTTTCTTCTGGTTCCATCTTCAGCAATGATGCCAGATCCTTAAATCAGTTTTTATTTTAATTCAACAGGAAACTATAAATAACAACAGATGTCTATGATTCACCCGTTTAATTTCTGATTCAATAACTCAGGGATGTGGCCTGAGAATTTGCACTTCTAGCACGTTCTCAGATGATGCGGATGGCACAGGTGTTGACCCACGCTTACTGAAACTACTTTAAGTAATTCTAGTACAAATTTCAGTCTCAGGCTCATCTCCCCCAAATAAGAAGGGGTTCATTTGCTAATACCCAAATGTCTTTGTGAGTCTATAGGTCTAGTGTTGAAGAAGTGTGGGTGGGAAGAGGGGGAGCCCTCGATGATCCTACCATTACGACTTTTTGGACAGTGTTCATGATTAGACAAATACTAATATTAGTATGTAAGTAATCATGTTATTGGCTATTGCATCTCTGGATCTTTTAAGAAATATAGTATATTAACTGAAACACAACAACATCTTTTGGCAGGGGCAGGGCACCCACTGTTGTTCAAAGCAAGGTGCTACAAGCTGGCCAGGAGTAATGAAGTACAAGGAAATTAGAATTGGGTAAAAGCAGTTGCTTATGGATGGAACTGAATTTTGGTTCACATGTCAGTTTTTTTTGAAAGAACACAGGTATATAGACGGCAGAGTCTGTTCTCCATAAAGCAGAGGCTGAAGAGTGTGCTTTGAGGAGCGCACATGGTTTGAGTTCTGCTTTCACAATTTCCTTAACATCTCCAGATTCCAATTCCTTCACCTGTACAAATGAGATTAGTCTAGATCAGTGTGTGTCAACCATGGATCAGTAAGTGGGTCACATATTAGCTATGCTGCATATTAGATATTTACATTATAATTCATAACTATAGCAAAATTAGTTATGAATTAATAACAAAATAATGTATGGTTGGGAGTTTCTCAGTAAAACATAAGGAAGTGCCTTATTAAATAGTAGCAGCAGGTTGAGAAACACTGGTCTAGATCAAGGGTCAGCCATTTTATTTTTCTCTATAAGGGCAGAGACAGTAAATATTCTAGAACTCGAGGGCTATCCTATCTCCAAGACATCTTCTGAACTAGCCCTAGACACTATGTAAATGAATGAATGTGACTATGTCCTAATAAAATTTTATTTATAAAACCAGGTAGTAATCAGATCCAGTACTAGGTCATGAGTAATTAGAGTTTTATTTATTTATCTTTATTTCATTGTCAGTTTTCTCTGATGATTGAACTATTAGCCAAGACATCTCACATGAACTTTTTGTTTGGTTTTGATCCTATACTCCTAGAAGTAATAACATCAAATTTTATTTTAGCACAGTGCTTTAAAAATAGAATGCTAATTTATAAATGGCACACCTACAAGGTTCTTTTGTCTTATATGCACTATAAACCATGGCCCTAAAAGTAAGTTTTAAAGGGACATGACAAAATAAATAAAAGCAGATGATCTACTTTCCTGAAATCCTTTCGGCCCTTGTAAATTCCTGGGAGACTTTGGAGGCCACTCATCTTGACTGGTTTGAGGATTCTTTGTGTGGTATTGCTCTCTGTGTGGTGTACCACTTAGGAGGTATAGCTGCCAGGTGATTTTTGGCTGAATCAACTAGAGAGTTAGCTCTGGATCATCTGTATTAACAGGAAGGAGTACAATCAACTGAAAATGAAAGAAGATGATTAGAGGCCAGAAGTTCATTGAGGTTGAGCATTTGGTTGGGCTATGGATGCAGTGGACATGAAAAAAAAACTTGGTGCCTTCTTTAGGCATATATGACTTAAAGAAGAAAAAAACACGCGCGCGCGTGCGTGCACACACACACACACACACACACACACACACACACACACACACAGAATCAGCAAGGTTTCCCAAGATCACTCCAGTCATCAACACACAATAAACATGTTCAAAAGGAGTGGATAAAGATCTGTTATTTTTCATGTGACCCTTTCTTTATAAATTCTTTATGAACTCCCTCTCAAGGAAATAGCAATATGGAGAAATTACACGTGTGAAATTCACTAGCAGTCTTTTGAGGCTATCTATCCAATGGGAGCTGTTTCAGGAACCTTTAGAAACTACAAATTGGAGATTTGATCTGTGAGGAAGGGTTTGACCTTGGAATACCTGGTTCTCCAAGTGGCTCTAGTACTTGCCCCTGGTTCCCATGGAATTGGTGACGATTCTAAATGTTGGGAGTAAGGTGCTTTACAAAGGACCTGAGAAGGTATTTAAGCATTCTTTGGAGGATGACTACAGCAATGGAGTGTTTCCACCCACCGTGGACGTCGGCTTGTGGTAGCTCTCGGCTGAGTAGCTAGTTCACCTTACACAGTGCATCGAATGTCTTGCTTCTGATGGCACAAATCCATTTGCCCTTTCTTCCTTTTTGGATGTAATTGTGGACATTTCCCTCTCAACATGGTCAAGGTGGAAGTCCCCAAAGGTTTGTTCCCTTTTTTTAAGTCAGTGTTTCCATGGTGAGAAGCACAAATATTTTATCTCTGGGTAGACAACAGAAGAGCTTATCTTTTCCTCTTTCTCTTCTTCGACTTTCACTTGAGCACTGATGCCAACATCTTCTACCATCGAAGTCTTCGGTACAAACACACTGTCTGCACTTGTCGCTGTTCGCTTGAGTCTGTCTACTATGATTTGATATCTGCAGTGACTAGCAGTCCTAACACACTGTACAACTGAAGAGAAGTTTTAAAACTGTCCATCTCTCCCTCATTTTTAAATCTTCTAAACAATTATTTCTTTGGTGGCTGCTATTATTTTTTTTCCATATATATGGTGGCTACTTCTGTTCTGAGCATATGTTAGAGTATTTTCTTTTCTCCTCCTATCACTCAGTGAGAGTATACACCAGAAATATTTGGAGTTTGAAGCCCATTCTAAAAATAGTGATTTTGGCGGGGCGGTGGTGGCGCACGCCTTTAATCCCAGCACTTGGGAGGCAGAGGCAGGCAGATTTCTGAGTTCGAGGCCAGCCTCGTCTACAGAGTGAGTTCCAGGAGGAAAAACAATGGGCATACTCAAATGCTTATTCAATGTAGCATGAGCATCTGATCCATCGGAGACTGTCCTTACACAGACCTCAGAGAGACTAGCATTATAGAATGGTCCAGGCTCTTCATTCTCCTCACTTTTTTCTTTAGTTTCTAGGCTAAAATTTCCCCCTGTTCTCATATTCAAGTACAGATTCATGCTATAGGAAAATAGCAGCTGACAAAATTGTTTCCAAACAAGTTCTGGTTATCTGGAATTTTCCAGATGTAAAGGTTAAGGGGGAAACTCACTCCAATGGATCCCAGAGAGCCAGTGACCTCTTCCAGGAGCATGCTTTCACGAGTTCAGGGCTGGCAAAAGGTTCCCCGGGTAGGACTTGATGATAAAGTCAGAGTTGATCATCCTCCTGTAGCCAATCAGAAGGGACTTGCTCGGGTGAGGAGAGGGAGACTCTTCCAGGAAGAGTTCAGCGTGGAGCTGACAGCATTTTCCAGGACCGAAAGTAAACAGGGGTTTTATGTTGACCTTGGAATGCAGAACTGGTAAAAGCCCCAAACAGAGAAACAAAAATGTCCCATATGGGTTCTAGTAAGAGGCGTCATGTTATCTGTCTCTATCCAGAAAAGGACAAAGGGCCTAACGAGAGTAAACAGCGGAGTTGGCTCCTCTTCAAATGCTTCGCTGCACACCTGAGCTGGGTGATGGAGTTTCCTCCAGAGAGTTGACAGTCATTGTTCCTATTGTCAGGGCATGACCTTAGACCCACAGGTAACTGGGTGAATTGTCTGCTCCTGAATGGAAGCCTTCCTGTCCGTAAAAGTTGTCACACATCTAATCACAGGTGATATATGGCAACGCATTCCTTCTAAATGCACCTTTCATTTTAATTGAGTGTTTGCACCCTTGGCTGGAAAAGAATGCCACCTTGTTCCCCATTCTCAGGGTACTCTCTGTGCTTAAAAGAAAACCTTAAAGATAGATTCTTCAAATCTTTAACTGCACTGAAGGAGCCTGACACCTTCCCTGTGCATAGGTGATTTTTTTTTGTCATGTTTATGCGAGGTCCCTATGTGTAACAACATTTTTCAAATGGTTGCATCTTGAACATTTAAGTTTTTTTAAAGTCAAATACAGAAACTTTATTAAAATATTATATATCCCAAATTTTAATCAGATACGTTTCTGTATAGTGACACTGAAGGGCTAGGCTCACTTTTAACAGATGTTCTATACATTGCCAACAGAGTTCACCCTGAACATTACAAAGTGTAGAGCTGGGCGCAGACCTCAGATATTGTCCTGGGATCAGACATGGGATGAGGAGACTTGAGTATCTCTATTTACAGTCGTGAACTGGAACCATGATCTTACCTTTGCCCACCAACCTTCTAGAGTCAAAGATAACCTGTATATGTTTATTGCTGCCCTTTGAGGAAAACACATGACAAAAAATAATGTGAAAATAAAAAATGGGCGTCTCTGAGGCTAACTGATGCCCGCAGCAATTGAAATACTTAAAATTCACTGCAAGTGTTTTTTTCCCCCCAAGAAATAAACTCTTACTTAAGGTGGACAACTGAGAGTCTGACTGAATGACCAAAAGTCCTCATCTATCTTATTCCATCCCAGGATCAGCATTGATCTGATGGGATAGTTTACTGTTCAGAAGGCATCTTCTCTGTAATGTCAGGTGACCTCTCAAGTGAGAGGTTCAGCGTCTTTTCCGTGCCGCTCAGCATCCTTACCATTCCTGACAGCAGAAGAATCCTGTGTCTTTCTGAGTTCACTCAAAAGCTCCTTGCTGCTCCATCATTAGGAGGACCCCCTTTTATGATCCTAGCCTGTCATTACTGATCAGTCATCCTCATGGTACCTCTTCTTCTAGCACAGAGCCCCTGGAATACCGGGACCAGGGCTTTTCATCTTGCATTTTCCACTCCCACCTCTACATCAGTAGAGAGGATAGCACTATGTAATTAGTGCTTAGTTGTAACTTATATTTGTAAAAATGCCTTACATATTACAAGGTTGCCCTCTCTACCCTATTCTTCTTGTGCTCAATTATCTGGGTGGAACTGAAATAAAGTCAAGTAACTGAATTGAGAAATCCTGTTAGGGGGTAGAAGGCAGGGTAGACAGCAAGAAAGAAAATGGGACTAAGATATCCAGCAAAAGTGTTATTAAGGCACACAGAGAGGTGACTACCTATAGCTCTCTATGGAGCAGATAGACTTTTTCAAGTGCCTTCTTTTCACTCCAAGATAATTCACTCTTGGCTCCACACAAAGTTACTTTTAGATTATGGGCTCTGGATGTCTGCTCTACAACTCAAGAGTTGTAAGTGAAGATAGGTTTTTTTTTTCTTACTTGTGCGTCTGTGTGTGATAAGAATGATGCTATCAGATGATCACACTTTAATGTATATGCACAAAGAAAGTGCATGCATAGGAGAGATGCATGCCTGTGTTTAACTGAGACACTTTCCACAACAACCAAGATATAGCATCAGCTTAGGTACCCGTCAACAGATGACTGGATAAAGAAAATATGGTTTATAGACTACATATAACAGAAAATTAGTTAGCCATAAATACAAAGGAAACTCTGTCATTTGCAGCAAAACTGCTTGAACTGGAGTACATATATGAAATAAGCCGGCCACACAAAGGCAGATGACACATTCTCTCTTGAATGTAGAAACGGAGAGGAAGGTCATCTAAACGTACAGTATTGATATGAGCTTGGAAAGATGGTAGCAGAAGAGATGAGAAGGGTAAGGATGGTTAGATATGATCTATGCGTGCTCAATGCATGTGTGTATGGCAATATCACATTGAATCCCATTGATATGTCCAACAGATGTGTTAAATTTTGGAGAAAAACAAAGAAAAAGATACTATGAGGAAGAACTCCTGTTGTGGTCAAATCCAAAGCTTTGCTGCAGTTCTGTTTCTCCTGAGAATGGGTTTTAGCTAAAACCACACAAAAGAAGAGACACATATCATGGTGAAGCAGGCAAGGCAGCAGAATAGAAATAGGTCTCCTATGTTCCAGAAGCCCCTGAAGTCCAAAGGAATTGGAAAGCCTTTGGCAAGAAAGGAAGAATGGAGGAGGAGAGAGAGGAGGGAGAGGAAGAGGAGAAGGAAAAAGAAAGAAGAAAAGGAGGAAGAGGAGAAAGAAGAGGAGAAATGGAAGAGAAGGAAGAGGAAAAGAAAGAGGAGGAGGATGGAGAAGAGAAGAAGGAGAAGAAGAAGAAGAAGAAGAAGAAGAAGAAGAAGAAGAAGAAGAAGGAGAAGAGGAGGAATGGGGAGGAGGAGGAGGAGGAGGAGGAGGAGGAGGAGGAGGAGGAGGAGGAGGAGGAAGAAATAATGACAATGACAGAGAATGAAAAGAACTTTCATTTTTGTGATTTATTTGTATTTTGTATGTGCATTGGTGTCTTGCCTGCATGCATCTCTGTGTGTTGGATCATCTAGAACTGGAATTACAAACAGTTTTGAACTGCCATGCAAATGTTGATAATTGAACCCAGGTCCTTTGTAAGAGCACCCAGTGTTCTTTACAGCTGAACCATCTCTCCAGTTCTGAAAAGAACATTCTTAACAAAAACGATGAGAGGAAAATCGATTTCAATTCTTTATGATTTACTAATAATTTTTAAAAAGTCTTCCAAAATCCACTCTGGATTGTATCTTGAGCCCTGACCTCAAAGATACATTTTTTTATATTATAAATATATTTGATATTGTTGGTATGGATAGGAAGGGTCTTCCAAGTCTCATCCACTGAAGACTTGTGGATATGCAAGCCAGAAACGAGATCATGAGGACCCTGACCTTGTCAACAACTTAACACTCCTTAGTCAACAATTTGATGAACTTCTAAAAGGTGTTTAAAAGTTAGGAGTGGGGGCTAGTTTAAGGGAGTAATCCTTGAGATTGCAGCGTTGGCTACTGTATCTTAACCATAACTCCTTTCTCTGCTCTCTGGATATAATGCGGTGAGCACCTTGCTTGGCCATCGCCCCTCTGCCATGATCTTTTGCCTTGCCACAGACTCACAATAAGACCAAGTGACCAAGGACTGAACATTCTGAAGCTATAAATCAAAATAAATCTTTACTCCTTTCTGTTGATATTCTCAAGTATTTTGTTACAGTGTTGGAAAGTGGACAAATGCGAATACTAAAAGTGGAATGGGACGATTAAAGAAGTCCTTTCCCGGTGTTCTCTAGGTTTCTACAGTTGAAGCAGACTTTACTGCGTGTCTGGCTTACCACACACAGACGTAAGAATGCAGGGCATAGCTCCTTTTGGTCCTTGTCCCAAACAAGCTCACTGAGGTAGACGTCTCATCCTCTCTCATCCAATGTCATTCTTTTATACAAGACTTACCTCATTATACTTTTTAGTCATTTAATATCAGAAGGCTTCGACTGTGTCTATTTAATATCCGTAGGATGCATATGAGTAGAAGTGCTTGTCTGCAGACTGTTCTGTGGATGTGAGCTGGGCATGCATCTTGAGTTCCCATAAAAGTACCCAACACTTCACAAACAGATAAAATTGATAAAGCAAATAAATCAGTGGCCATAGCATAGTTATCTGATTTAGCAGGGGCACCAAAATGTATTAACTCATAAATTCCATGGAATATATGTATATCACAAACATAAGATGCTGGCTTTCGAACCGTCTGTGGCCATCAGAAGTGAGTTGTGACTGGGCTCACCACAGAATGTACTCCTGATATCACGAATGGGACAGTACCTGAGCCTGCAACAGAATGTGAGGTCTTCTCTGTCACTAGATATAGGACACTGGCAGACTGCTGACTAGTTAAAATACCAAGCTAAGCTACTCCAAGTGGCTGCGGAGAGATAGTCGTGCGAGTGAGTCAAGCCTCTGTGGGCAACAGGAGGACCTGGGAGATATGATGCTCAATTCTGGGCAAAGATCCCTTCCTGGGTTACCCTGAGTTATAGTGCTCTCCTTGTCTCTCCTTCCTTTCTTTTTCTCTTTTCCTCAACTTGTTTGACTCACTTCACCCGTCCTCGTGGACACGCCAGAAATAGACTTTTGGCATTTTCTCTTCTCTTTTATTGACTACGTGGGCCTTGGAGGTCCCAATGCTGAAGGACCTCTGGCAGTGTTTGCAGACTCTCCCATCAAGGCTCATGAACCTTGAAACTCAGAAGACAAGGGAATCTGGCTAGTGTCCCTGCTCCTTTTCTACCTCTCTCTTCAGGGTCAGGTTCTTTAACCCCACCCTTCCTTTCTGTGGCCCTAGAGGGAGGACATGAGTCAGCACTTAGACTTGCAAGTGTGATCTGCTTCTGAGTCCTCAGAAGGTCCTCATTTCAGATCTAGGACATCCAATTACAGAGAAAGTCTCCCTCCCATCTCCTTCTCTTCTGTGGCCAGACACTGACTCCCACTTTCTGAATGAGCTTTAGCTTGAACATTAGAACAACAGTGTTGCGTTCTTTCCTCTCTCTCCCTCTCTCTCCCTCTCCCTCCCCCCCCTCTCTCTCTCTCTCTGTGTGTGTGTGTGTGTGTGTGTGTGTGTGTTGGGAGAGGTTGTTAGAAGAATAGAAATAAGTACCACCCAAGTGCAATGGACAGATGGATCTTTCAGAGAACTCCAACAATTTGAACATCTGGTGCTTGGCAGTGTTGGGTTTGGGAGAGGAGAGAGGGAAGAAGACAACAGAGAGAGACGAGAGCCAGACTTTTATCCTTTATTCTTCTAAAAGAGGAGGCACGTCGGAATTCTCTTCTGATATCTCATTAAAACTTTAAGGCACACCTTTCAATCGATTCTTCTGGGAATGGAACCAAGTTCACTAATTTTGTTGTTTAGCCAATATTCTTTCTGTCCTGTATTCAAATTTTCACTTTGCGTGGGGAAAAAAATAAAATAAAATAAACCAGTTGGGTGTTTGCTGCTAACTCACGGTCACCCTTTTTTGTCTTGGCTTCTTAGGGAAAGGACAAGCAGGGTCAAGTGGGGCTGGTCCAGATATCCCCCTGGATCAGGCAGTGAGGAAGAGGGAAGGAAGCTGCCTCACTCCTTGGAGTAGGGGAAAGACACACCCCCGGGGCCCTTGCAGGCAGCAACCTGGTGAAAAGAAACCTGGGTGCGGTGGTTCTCCAGCCTAAGGAGGATTGAGAACGACTGCGCTCTTTCCCTTTTGTCTGTTGGGTTTCTGTTGTGCTTGATTTCTGTCTGGCTTGACATGGCCTCTCTTTCCTCCTTTTTAAAGCAGAGCTCAGGTTGGGAAAAGACAGTGAGGACTGAGTGCCCTTAAGATCCAGAGGCTAGATTCTTATTTCCAAGTGTCTTGTGGCTAAAAATGACAGGAAGCACTCCTATCGAGCTCTTGTAAAAATGTCAAATATGACTTTTTTCTATAAACTATTGTAAAACTTGTGTTAAGGACAAGGAATTCAAGTATTCTTGCCCCCTCCATACACACACACATAGCTCTTGTAAGAATTTTTATACAAATGTTTTAATTTCCCTCAGCCCAGTAAAACCTTTGTTTATTCAAAGGTCTGCTCCTCCAGTCTAGGAATTTGATGGCCTGGAGCAGTGACCCTTTTCTCCTTGGAGCAGTGACACTTTGCTCCCTTTCTTCATTTCCTGTGCACCAATTCTTTCCAGGCTAGCCAATTGAATTAGGTCTGTGAGTTCGGACCACAGCCAATGGGAGAAAAGACACAGACAGCATCAGAGTAATTAAAAAATCTGAAGGCACTTCCTGTCTGGGTGGTTGGTTCCCAAGCACTTCCTGTTGACCAAGAGTAAAGCATGTCTCGTGCAGACCCATCAGTGGGGATGCCTGTCTCTTTCTTTGCAACCTCCAACTTATTTCTCACACCCTTATTTAATAAAATGATTTTGTTTGTAACAGACTTCTAAGTAAAGAGAAGATCAGATCTCCCTCTGGCTTGGATAGCATCCCCGTGGAAACTGGGAAAACAATGGTGGACACTTCCTCCTTGTGAGGAATTAGGGATGGATGAACCTTTGTAATCATGGAGAAAACTAAGAGCATCTATTGCATGAGCAGAGTGAGCCCTGGAGCCAAGGCCACATAGCTGCTTAGCGACTGGACAGGAGCAGGGTTTAGCCTTGGTCTCACTTCCTGCAAGGCTCTCCTTCCTAAGGGGGCAAAGCTAACCAGGTTGTGATTAATTAATAGGAAGCAGTGATTTGTTCCAATGCTTATGAATATTTTGTAAGCAAGGGAAAATGGCTCTGTGTGTGTGTGTGTGTGTGTGTGTGTGTGTGTGTTGTACAGTGAGAGGGGAGAAGTATCCCAAATTTAGAAACAGCATCTAAGTGGTTCAAAATTTCTACATTGTGGAGAATAGCCCTCCACATTATCCTTAAACTGTTATCCTTAAACTGTTGTCAACCCACCCCTCTCGGTATTGTCACATTGGCCTGAGTATGAGTTCAGTTCGGTAAGCTCTAGTGACATTGTTCTTATGCTTCCAAAAGGCTTGCATCTAGACAAAGGATGAGTAAATTTAATCTCTACCTTTTGAATCTCACAGACTTTTTAGATGAACTTAAGCAGCTCTGCCTTGGAGGACTAAAGAGGGTCACTTACTGAGTGACCTAGACTGTCTCTGTATTTTTAGAACTTGAGGAGGTAGCACAACACCACCACGTGGAGTCCTCTTGCGTTGACTTTAGAATAGTTTTTAAAGGAGTGTCTACATTGAGGGTAGAGCCAAACAAAGGGCTAGTTAACGAGTGGCTTGTGCCTTATCCATTTGCCTTTGACGCCTGAAGCTTTTGGGAGACGTTATGAGGAGTTATATATAGTTAATTCACATGATGGCTAAAGACTGAAGACATTTCAGGGGCATTCCGAGCAGCCTAAGTCCAAAACAGCCTTGAAAATATTGGAGACATGCTTAGTACTGACTGCAGAGATGCACATGTTGATGCCAATCTTTCATTTCATTTACATTTGTTTATATCTATACCTTATTTTACATGCACAAAATATGTCTATATTACATAATTGTATGTATATTTCATTCAAATATACAAATATATTCAAATCATTGAAGGAATGCATGCTATCCCTCAAAATGCATACACTTGCAAGATCATTAAAGTCAATAAAATTTTTCCTCCAGAATCTATCTTTTTGATGTTGAAAGAGGCTATACTCATGAAATCACTGTGGCTAGAGACAGGCAAATGTGGCTGATTTTCTTCCTCCCCTCTCCCCCTCCCCTCCACTGTTTCTTCTGTTTCTTTCCTCTCATCCTTTATTTCCCTCTCCTTCCATCCCTTCTCCTTTCTTCCTGCCTATCTTTCCTTATTCACTTTTGCAGACATATAGAAGCAGAGTTGAGCGAATCTAGCATGTCAACTTGTCTCTTTGAACCAAAGAGTCAGGAAAAATCCCCCTTCAAGGTCAATGCAAAGTAAGTCAAGACACTAGAAAAGAAAATTTTCATAATTATAAATTTTTAAATAGGTAGCTCTCAATATTAGTAATGTTCGCCTAAGACTAAGACTGATCATGCTGTTGTTTCCCACCCTCGGGTATCTGGAGACTTTTAAAAAAACGAGCACACCAAAGCAAAGGGGAAGAGGCAAACAACAAAAACCCCACCACCTGACCGTACCAAGTGCTGGTGATGACGTGGACCAGCTAGGGCTCAAGTCTATACTAATGGAAGGCTAAGCAGGTGCAGCATCCTGAAGGACTGTTTGGTACTTTCTGTTGAACCTGGACATATGAGTACCCCATAACCCAACAGTTTCTCTCCTACCCCAAACCAAGGGAAATGAACACATGTGTGTGCCTGATGCATGCAGGAACGCTCCAAGCAGCACTATTTGTAATGGTTCCCAACTGGACCCTGCTCAAATGTCTATTATTAGAAGACTGGATAAAAATTGCAGTGTAGTTACATAATGAGTAAATTGTGACAAACTACATTGAAGATGAATCCGAATCTCACAAACCAAATACTGAGCCTGGGCACGCACGCGCAACCCCCCCCCCCACACACACACATACACATACACACACACACTTTAAGTTTTATTTCTGCAAATCTTCTGCCTGGCAAAATTATCATGTGGTATTAACAGCTATAGTAAGCTCCCCTGATAGGGACATAATGTGACTAAAAAGACCATGTAAGAGCTTTTCTTTTAAATTTTAAGTTTTTTTTTTTTTTATATATTTTTGAGAGTTTCATACATAGAATTTTATTTATGTTTAATTTGTGTCATTTCTATTCCTCCATCATCTGTCTTCCACATTCTTTACTCCCTCTTAAATTCATGACCCCCTTCTCTTTAATTGTTATCTATTGGTAACCTATCAGGGAGCTTATCCCTGGTGGTGTTGGGGAGGAACTGAGTTTTCCACTTTTAGCAGCCAGTGAAGCTCTTTATCTGGGGTTGAGACCTTAGAAAATGTCCCCTCGAGCCCTGAGGACGACGGGAAGAGAAAGGTACCAGACAAGAAATAAGAAATAATTTTGGGGTCCCAACATTGGGAGTAACTGTGACCAGCGGGACCCAGGCATGCAGTCCAGTGGCACGGGTTTTCTCCAGTCTGTCTGGGCCGGTGCCCTAAGCAGACCTTGGGCACAAACTCCGCAGCCAGTCCCACAACATCCAGAAGAAGCTCCACTCCTAGCTGCTCTAACACGCTCAGGGTCATAGGATCAGAGATGGGTGAGGAGGAAACAACATCTGTCCCAACACCAGGCGTTACTGGGACCAGCAGGACCCAGGCACACAGGAAATCTGCCAGCCCAGTGACATGGGTTCCTTCCAGTCTGTCAGGGATGATGCCCTGAGCAGACCTTGCATGCAAATTCTGCAGGGAGTCCCATAATACCTAGAGGAAGTTTTACTCCCAGGTGCTGTAATGGGCCCAGGATCACAGGATCCTAGAATCACAGGATCACAGAGACAGCTTGACTCTGACAAATTCTGACATAACCAGGATCACAGGAAGGACAGGCTCCAGTCAGATTTAGGCAGGGCAAGTATCACTAGAGATAGCCAGATGGCAGGAGGCAAGTGTAAGAACATAAGCAACAGAAACCAAAGTTTCGTGGCAACATCCAGAACCCAATTCTCCCACCATAGCAAGTTCTGGACACACCATCACACAGGAAAAGCAAGATTCCAGTCTAAAATCACTTCTCATGATGATGATAGAGGGCTTTAAGAAGGACATAAATAGCTCCCTCAAAGAAATACAGGAAAAAAACAGGTAAACAGCTAAAAGCCCTTAAAGAGGAAACATAAAAATCCCTTAAAGAACTACAGGAAAACACAATTAAACAGGTGAAGGAAATGAACAAGACCGTCCAAGATCTAAAAACGGAAGTAGAAACAATAAAAATATCACTAAGGGAGACAACCTTAGAGTTAGAAAACCTAGGGAAGAGATCAGGAGTCATAGATGCAAGCATCACCAACAGAATACAAGAGATAGAAGAGAGAATCTCAGGGGCAGAAGATACCATACAAAACATTGACACAACAGTCCAAGAAAATGCAAAAAGCTAAAAGCTCCTAACCCCAAACATCCAGGAAACACAGGACACAATGAGAAGACCAAACCTAAGGATAATAGCTATAGAAGAGAGTGAAGACTCCCACCTTAAAGGGCCAGTAAATATCTTCAACAAAATTATAGAAGAAAACTTCCTTAACCTAAAGAAAGAGATGCCCATGAACATACAAGAAGCCTACAGAACTCCAAATAGACTGGACCAGAAAAGAAATTCCTCCCATCACATAATAATCAAAACACCAAATGCATTAAACAAAGAAATTATTTTAACAGCAGTAAGGGAAAAAGGTCAAGTAATATATAAAGGCAGGCCTATCAGAATTACACTAGACTCCTCTCATACAGATCCTCAGAGAACACAAATGTCAGCCCAGGCTACTATACCCAGCAAAACTCTCAATTGCCATAGATGGAGAAAACAAGATATTCCATGACAAAACCAAATTTACACAATATCTTTCCACAAATCCAGTCCTCCAAAGGATAATAGATGGAAAACATCAACATAAGGAGCAAAACTACACCCTAGAGGGTCATCGAACTACAGCCTCATTACAATAAACTACAATGTCTAAAAATTGTTCTTATTTTGGGCTTGTATCACAGTAAGAGCCAAGATTTTAAACTCTACTAAAAACAAAACAAAACAAACAAACAAACAAAAAGACTTTATCTATTTATGTTCATTTAAAAAAACTAGTAGTGATGTATTATTTTAAAATATACAGTTAATATGTTTGGAGTTATTTAAAATTTATATTGAGAAAAACATATTTTCAGTATTGCTGTAGACAAGCATTTACATAAGACTGTTAAATTGATTGTTGTTTTATATCAAACAACTTTTATAATACTCATTTTTATTATTACAATATTTTATACATTTTAAAGACTATGACAAAATAAAAAAAAACAAATGATATTGCAAGTATTGAAGGGGTATCACTGGGAGGAGTTGGGGTACAAAAGGGAAAGAAGAATGTGATGTAATTCTATTTACTTAAAATATGTTTTTAAATGCTAACAAATTCAGATAAATTGAAATTATGTATCTTTTCTCATCATAATGCAAGAAAGAAAGAAAGAAAGAAAGAAAGAAAGAAAGAAAGAAAGAAAG
>JADRCD010204631.1:1305-13667 GCA_019843815.1 Montemys delectorum | reverse complement strand
CTCTCTCCTCTCTCTCTCTCTCTCTCTCTCTCTCTCTCTCTCTCTCTCTCTCTGAGTGTGTGAGTGCCGGTGCATGTGTGTATATGACTGTGCATATGTGGGTCCATGCATGTGTGTTATGGGGAGGAGGTGTACCTGTTTTTCCGGCTCTGAAAATGGCTTATTACCAAGAATGGGAACACAGGACTTCATAGCAAGTGCTGATGTGAGGTAGTCAGAGGTTAGCCCAGGTTCTCCCAGGGCAGGTCGTCCACCCTATCCCCACCCTATCACCAAAGACACGCCCTTGCCTGTATGCTGTTCTAGGTCCCAGGCTGGAGGGCTGAGCACTCTCCGCAGGTTGTGGGAGGGAGCCATCCTGCTACCTGGACTCCAGGTCTGGGCCATCCGTGTCACCCACTTGGATGTGGGGAAGGGGAAGTTAGGAGGTAATAAGCTCAAACAGAATCTCTAGCCAAGTTTGTCTGAATTCTTGAGGCCCAGCGTGGGCAGTACCTGGACCAGTTGCAGAAGGAGCCTGGGGCAGTCGGCTGGGTAGTACCCCACAGGCCAGCTAAGGATGGCTTCTTAAGCACCTGGCAATTAATGACCCATGAGGTCGAGGTAGAGTCTACTCTCTGGAGACTGCCCTGCAGGGCAAGGTGGGAAGCTTCTAAACAACAAACTCTCGTTTCTGTCCTGGCCAGGTGGCTTGTGGTAGATCCTCAGGGATTTGCCAACAGGACTCTAGGACTTACTTCCAAAGGTGGGTGGAACCCAATTGCTAATGGCCCTGGGGCACCATAGGCTGCAGTAGCAGTGGAGATGAGGGAAGAGCACATCCCAAGTCTCCCTTGGTGGGCTCCCTTATTCTGGGAGGGGAGGGGAGGCACAAGGGCAGGCCAACTAGGATGCGTTGAGGAGCAACCTAGGTGTCTTCCACCCATCAAAACTCAGAGAAACCTGCAAAAGAAACTCAGATGTCCAAAGACCCAATAAGTCTGTTGCAGAGCTGCCTGTGGTGACCCCCAAATCAGAGCCCCCCTCCAACCTCATGCAGAAGCCAGGGCTGTCTGAGGCTGCACCTCCTTGCTCCCCCATTAGCTTGTGCTGGCCCAGGAGCTCTCCTCCATCCAGTTTCATCCCTGGAGCCACTTCTAGGGCGTGTTTACTGTCCTAAAGGCGTCCAGTAGAAAAGCAGCTAAGAAGTGTTCTGCCCTAGCTGCCACCTGGCCCCACTTCTCAGCACCAGTGTTCGTTCTGTGTGCCCTGCAACTTTGAGCTCCCTGACCACCAGGAGCCTCCGTTTCTGCCTTAGTAAAAATGGTGCTAATAGAGTTCTCTCTATGCAGGGACCCTGGATATGCCCGCTTGCAGCCTTGGGAGAACGACCGACCGAGGCTCTCTTAACAGCTTTGTGTCTGTTGTCTGTTGGGATCCTGGATCCCTCCGACAGCCAGGCTGGACACTTTGAAAAGCAGCTCTGATGTGAAGTAGCTCCAGAAACCCAATTGCCTGGGCCAAGTAACACCGCAAATCTGGAGTTTGAAGGAAGTGCAGGGATCAGGGCAGAATGCTGGGTGTTTCTGAGAGGGGTCCATCCATTATCCTTCTTCCTCCGGCTGCCCGCCTGAGCTCACCTCTTTTTCTCTAGCTGAACCCGGCAAGCATCCCTCATTTCCAGGCATCAGTGGAGCTGGGGAGAGAGAGGGCGGGGAGGATGGGGCTCTCTAAGAAACATCCCCACCAAGCCACCATGGCAGTGTAGCTACTGGTTACAGGGACCAGAGCCGCCAGAGCAGAAGTGAACGTGGACCATCTGGGACCCTGTCAGGACCTGGCTGCTGGCTGTTACCCTCAAAAAGTTGGCTTTGTTGTGTTTGTTAAGAAAACTGTAGTTTGGACAGAGGCCAGAGCTTAGGCAAGACCTTCATATCCTCTCTCTTGACTGAGATGTGACAATGCACAGAGCCATCCCTAAAGACTTCCTGAAGGAGCGTCTTCCCTCCCATCCAAAAGGAGGCAAAATAAGCCCTCTCTACCCCACATTGGCACATACATCTCCCCTGCCCAGTGACTCAGACTTGACCAAAAGTAATGCTCAAGGCTCGGAATCCTAATCAAATCTCCTAACCTGGAATTACACCCAAAGTTTAATTCAGTCAAGGTACTCGACATTAAATTCTCTGTGTGAACCTTTTTAGTTTAGGACTGGTTCTCCCTGTCTGTTCCTCCAAGGGTGCTACTGACCACCTCTTTGGTGACCCAGCGTGCCCTTTCTGTACCAGGACCATGGAGGGCAATGTCTGAGTGTCCAAACAGCCATCAACCATGCCTGGTCAGCTGTCACTGTGCTCAGTGTGAGATCCCCAAGCTGGTACTCTGGGATCCAGCAAGCCGCTCCTGGCAAGACCAGTCAGTCCTCCAGTTTTGATGTTGGTGTCCTGATTTAAGAACGTTAGACTGGCCTAGCTGTGATGGTGCACGCCTTTAATGCCAGCACTCAGGAGGCAGATGCAGGTGAGTTGGAGGCCAGCCTGATCTAAAAAGCAAATTCCAGTACAGATGGGTCTATTCCTCAGAGAAATCCAGTCTCTAAAAACAAGAGGTAGCAATGAAATAACTTTATGGTTAGGATCACTACAGTATGAGGAACTGTATTAAAGGGTCACAGCATTAGGAAGGTTGAGAACCACTGCTCTAGGGGATGGAGACTGCTCCCTGCTGGCATCTTTTCCTAATTGCAGACCAAGAAAGTAGGTGGGTCAAACTTACCCAAAGCAGTCCTCTGGCTGCTGTACTTAAAAACAGGCCTAAGTGGTGATAAGAACATCTTGTTGGACTATAAAGGGACACATTAGTTCCCAGGAAACTGGGACCCTCCGTCTTCTTGCTGAACAGGACTGTCATGTGTTAGCCGCAAGGAGATGTGGAAGATGTGGGTCTTTCCACTCCCCATGAGTCTACAAAGGGCAACCATTTCTCTATACTTAGACATGATGTGTGGTTAGCTTAGCATGCAGACTCCTGGGGGTTTGTCAAGTCCAGAGCAGTAGCAGTTAATGACAAGCAACACGTCAGAAGTGTCGTGGCCTGGTTTTAGAAGGAAGATGAAGGCTCTGCCTGGTGTGTGGTGGGAGGTCCAGTCAGGGAGGATTTCTCTCTCCGCTGCCCAGTCCCTCTGTTCACCTGGTCTGCTTAGGTTCCACATTCCAGCAACCTCCGGCTATGCTGTAAAATCCCTAGTCCAAAAGGCGCTGTGGGGATGAGGAGTTTCTGAATTTCTCACTTTGGTTCCACACCCAGGAATATTCCAAATCAACCTTAGAGACTCTTTAAGATGTCTTGTGTATGGTGCCATTCTGGGAAGGAATGTGTGATGCAAAGAAATGGTTCCATAGTTCTAAGCAGTTATTGGGTCAATTCCACAAGCCTCCTGCAGGTGGCACCCGTAGGCTCTGGTTCCTGCGTTGGCTTCTCAAAGTTTCCAGGGGGAAAAAAAATCTGAAGAAGGCTTCTCTCCACCATGTAGAAGTATGTGCCTGTTGGGAGCAGGGGGTCCAGAGAAGGCTGACTGATGAACAGACATCTATCCAGTGGTTTGTGTTTGGAAGGTTGTGATCTATCCAAGAAGCTGTTTCTGAACTTAGTGCATCCTTCCTTGGTCCCAAGAGGGCAATGCTGGGCGATTTGGAGGCTCTTTGTGGACACATTTATTCAAGAGTTATCTTGAATAAACATCCACACCAACACCAGCGCTGCTCTTTCCCATCTCTATCTCAGTGCTGAGAGCAAGGCTCCTTCTCACAAACTGCCCCACCCAAGTTATTTTCCTTCATTGGCAAGCAAAAGAGACCACCCCTTCCTCCCCCAGGCCTACTTATGCTTTGTGAGGTGCTGAGAACAAGTTGGGATGCACAATAAAACTCCATCAGTCACCATACATAGTAAACACAATGACCCACCCTGGGTAGAGATCCACCATTTGCCACACTCTTTCCCTGAAGAACTCTACCCTGGTGGGAGGGAAGTTCACTGGTCAGTGCAGGTCTGGGCCCTTTGTGGAGGAGAGGTGTGACTGTGCAGTGGTGATCTTCTTATGGGAGCATGTCACCAAGGTTGTTGTGAATTCTGGGAGCACAACTCCCCGCAGCCCATTGCTCCTCAGGTGTGAGCTGTTCAGAAAGGCTGGCCCCAGACTTAGTGGAGACACTCGATCCTCACTAAGGGAATCCTACCCTCCTGACCCTGCCAGGTCCTGAAATCCTTCTCATGGGGCTGTAATCATCATCTAAATGAGGGTGAAGCAGCCACACTGGCCTCACCTTCGGGGGCTATGCTATGAGTTGATTTGACTCTTGTGTTAAGGGCTGGTAGATTCAGATATTGTGGATTACCTGGGGTTCCTGGATCTCAGACATTGTGGGATAACTGGATTGTGAACTTTGCACTCATTGTGACTGATGCTATTGGGTGGGGAGGGGGGACCCTTAGCAGGGGAGCCTACTTGGAAGAAGGAGTAACTAGGGGCTGTGTTGCCTCAGCTGCTTTCTGTTTCTGTCTTTGCTTCCTGATTGGTTGCCCTGAAGTGAGCTCTGTGCTCCACCTGTTCCACCATGTCCTTCTGTGGAATAGTCTCTCTTACCACAGCTTAAACCGATGGAGACACCTGATCATGAGCTGAAACCTCTACAGCCCTGAGTTAAAATGAACTATTTCTCCCTTCCCTTGCTTCCCTCGGGTATTTTGTCACAACATTAAAAGAGTAATGAACATGCCACCGTCTCCATCCTCCCTCGATGGGTGCATTGTAGAGAAAGGCACGTTAGGCTGGGTGCTTCCTAAGGAATCGGGATTTACTTCTTGAGCGCTGCAGTCCTGGAGCTGAAAGGAAATTGAGGTGGCATCAGGTTCAGAGGCTGAGGATGGTGGCCCTCTGCCTTTAAGATGGTACCTGTCAGTGACCTCACTTGGTGGAAAAAGGGATGTGAACCCATTCTTTCAAGCAACTTTATGAGGTGCTAACCCCATACCTGAGAGTAGATGGATGGATGGATGCATGGGATGCATGCATGGGTGGGTGGGTGAATGGATGGATGCCTGCATGGCTGCATATATGGATGCACAGAAGCATGTATGGATGCATAGCTGCATGCATGGCTACATAGATGGATGGGTGGATACATGGATGGATAGATATATGGGTAGATGGTTGATACGTGGATATATGTATGGATGAATGCATGGCACATGAACAGACAGTATACGACTGAGCTATAATCAAATCTCTCCTATGGCCTTGTGGGACCTGGGTATTCACCAGAAGCTGTTGAACTCTTAGAAACCAAGGGGAGGAGCTTGTTCCAGACAAATTCCTCAACACCCTGGCCATCAAGAGGGATGACAACTAAATCTTCAGGTTTTCCCAAGATGGCACAACTCCTTACCAAGCTTACCCTGCTCAAATGCCACAGGCATCCTCTCCTAGGTGGATGGTGGAGTCCTTAACACCTTCAGGTCCCCTGGCTGCTCAGTCATCGGTTTTGCTCTCCACCTCTGTCTCTCTGAGTCCTTAGGAAAAGTTTTCATGCGCCATGATCATCCAGCCTTTTGTTCCAACCTCCTTCCCCAACCTCAAGTCACTTCCAATCAGGGCCACTGGCAGCCAGAGCTGTCTAATGATCCTCTGGGATTTGGATAACTCCAGCAGAAATCTGTGCTCCATTGCGGAAACCAAACCTGCTCCTATTTCGAGGTGCTCCTCACATTAAAACCAGACATCCCGCCAGTGTTAAAATGACCACAGCTGGGGGAAGATGGGGATCCGAAGAGCTGGACTAGGCAGGCAGCACTAGGCGGGTTCCAGGAGAAAGGCAGCCCCCTGCTAAGCATCCATCCATCTGGCTGTCCATCATCCATCTCAGATGATTTCTTCTTGCTCCCCTTTTTCTTTTTGCTCCCTGCCCCCCACTCTCCTGAAGCCACCTCCACCACAAGCACTGGGAGCCTAATGGCCACCTGCAGAGAGTGGAAGACATGTTTGGGGGTCTCTGCTGGTCAGCGGGCAGAGCCGGAACCCAGATTCATGCATTTCTAGCTCTTCATGATGTAGCATCCTGTCTGCAGGAAAACCACCAAAGCAACCGCCCCCCTCCAGACTCCAACAGCAGATTGCCATGGCGGGGCCTGCTATCCATGAAGTGAGAGTCACAAGAGGAGCAGTTGGCTGGAGGGTGAAATGGATGGGCCAGTGGAAGAGCCAGGAGAGCCAATGTTGACGAAGACGGTACTCAGTCTACTTCTGTGGGCTTGAAACATTCAGATATTCTCCTGCCTTCAGGGACAGTCACAAGCCTACACGGGGTGAGCACAAGGTGAAGCCATCAGGGTCTGTCTACTCCTCTGGCACAAGGCTCTGAAGCTCCCTGGACTAGGATGAGTCTCAGTGCTGCTTTGTTTCTTTCGGCCATGGCTTTGTTTTCTCCAGAGTCCCCACTCAGAGGGCAGGGGCTGTCCTCTGTGCTGTCTTCCCTGGACCAGGTAGGGCAATTCTTTGTTCCTAGAGCCTTGGCTTTTCTGCATTCTTGGGAGGGGTTCAAGCTGCACATGAGCATACAGAAACCTGGAGGGGTCAAAGAAGAGGAACAGAGCCACAGAGTTGATAGCCTGCCGAAGCTATAACTCAGCTTTAGGGCCTTAGAGTCTTGTAGAGGATGAAACCCATCCAGCTGTTTCAGTGCTGCTGAACAGGTGAGGACCCCAGGGCTGTGGTTTTCCAAGCTCCCTCCCCACCTGGTTCCCTAGCTCTTGGTCCTGTCCCATCTGAGCTTCTAGATCCCAGCTCTCACTCTCATTTCTCTGCAGCTCTTTTACCCCTCCCCTTCCCCTCTTCTACCCTCCCCTCCTTATTTTCTCCCCTTCCTTTCTCTTCTAGCCTCCTAGTCCCTAAGAGAACAGCCTCCCCCACACACTTTCCTCTTTTCAGCTTTAAAGGGAGACTTTTACAGGATCAGAAGTAACTAGACTCTTAAATGCAGCCAAGGGCTCCATTCGTAGAGGACCTGCCTATCTCAGCAGAAGCAAGTTTGATTCCTAGCACCATAGGGGCACTGACTGTAATCCCAGCTCAGAGGTAGGGATGTCCAGCAGTTCAAGGTCATCCTCAGCTACGTAGTGAGTTTGGGGCCAGCCTAGATTATGTGAGACTCAGTCTCAAAAACAACAAACAAACAAACAAACAAACTCTTTCCCTCAACATTGCATCTTTTAAAAAAGAGAAGTTTTTTGTTTTTGTTTTTAATACAAGAAAGGTATACCCACACTGTGGACTACCCACAATCTGAATCAGTGGATGGTGGGTGTCTTAAGTCCCTTTTGCAGTTGAAGATGCTGAGGTGACCAGTGAAGACAGAGCACAGGGGCCTGGTTCAAATCTGCCAACCCTGAGGATGAGACTATTTCCTGCTGGCTGTGATGTGGAAGAGATTGTGTGGCTGTCAACAAGAACCTGGAGACTGACTGCTGACCACAGAAAGCCAAGAGGATATAGGAACGAAGGCACAGCTAGACTACTGCTGAGTGCGAGTGCTGGCAGCCCAGGAAGGAACACAGTCTTTAGCTGTGAGTCCTAGGGATAGTGGGCAGCACCTCCTTTGGTGCTGAAGGGTTTCAGATTACTCTGCCAGGTTGGTTGGTTTTTTCCAGACAGGGTTTCTCTGGGTAGCCCTGGCTATCCTGCAACTCCCTCTGTAGACCAGGCTGGCCTCCAACTCAAGAGATCCACCTGCCTCTGCCTCCCAAGTGCTGGGATCAAAGGTGTGTGTCAGCCTAGCCCAGCATTCTCCCAGTTTTAATAGTTTCTAGTTTTAACAACCTTTAATGGCTCCCCATGGCCTTTCAAATTAAGAGCCCTATTGTTTATACAGCCTCTCTCTTTCTTGGCAGCTGTCTTTCTGGGACCTGACTCCAGCTCCCTAACTCATTCAGCCCTGGGTCTTCACTTTCTTTGGGATCAGAGAACTCTTGACTCAGACAGCCAGAAAAGGGGAGATGAACCCTGTGCTGTGCTGGGAGGCACAGGAAAAAACAGCTGTCTGCAGTGACCTGGAAGTGCTAGTGTTGTCTGCTTGCCCCAGCATCTATAATCGCAGGAAGGGAGGCACACCAAGCCCTCCCCCGAGGAGGAACATCCACTGCAGGGAAGGGAGGGGTCTTTTCCTGACTACACCTCTCACCTTACTGGGCAACGAAAGGGCCTCTCTCCACCTGCCTCTGCAGAAGGGTAGGGTGGATTCCCTCCCACTGAATTCTCTTCGAACCTGTGACTGTTCGCCCTCCCTCCTCAGACCAATGGATGTGGTTCCTGGGCAAGATTCTGCCTGGTACCCTGAGGCCCTCTGCAGGGATCCCTCCGTTGAGAGAAAATGAGCCTGCTTAGATTGGATGCAGGCTGCCTGTCCCTCTCATGTGTACTTGATTGTCCAACAGCAGCCCACACCTCGTGAATTGAAGACACACCACATGTGAGCTATTGAGTCCTGAGTGCTCTGGAGAACTGTCTGTTATTTAGCTCAGGGCTTGGGAAACATGACACATGATCACAGTAACAGAACTTTGGATATGAGAATGGCAAGTACATAATGGATACAGATGACACAGTGGATAATAATGACATAGTACCTAGTGGATACAGATGACATAGTAGGACAAAGTACAGCTTCTTAGGCTCTGCTCGAGACTCCCTAGCAGCCTAGTACACACACACACACACCCATAAAGAAATAAAAATAAAGAGGCTGTGTTTGTGGCTTGGTGGTAGAGGTGTTCCAGGCACACACAACATTCTGAAAAACAGGATTGGCAAACAAAGCGAAACACCACATTGTTTACCAGCCTGGGTATGTGGATATGTGATAGTTGGCTCTCTTTACATACAGATTCCACATACTCAGATTCAACCAACCAAAGGCTAACGATATTTTTAAATGGATTTTATTCTTAGCATCTGTAAAAGAAAAGTTCATAGGAAAACTTGCATATATCCCATGTCAGGCACAGATCCGTTGGCCATGACTCCCTAAGTGCTGCAAAAAAGTCACCCCACAGCATCCACATCTTAGTAGGTCTACTCACCATCTAGAGTCATTTGAAGTACACAGTAGTATGTGGAGGCAAATGCTACTGTGTTTTTTTCTTTAAGAAGTAACTGGATGTGGTAGTGCAAGCTTCAAGTGCTAGCACTGGGAAGGTGGGGGTGGGAGCATTATCTAGAACACAAGGCTAGCCTGAGCTAATTGGACACCTGCAGATTTTGACATCTGAGGGGGTCCTGGTTCAACCCCCTCACACACATAGCAGTGATTGCCTTTGAAAATAAGAAGCTGAGAAAGTGTACTTGGAGTGTTGGTCCTTGTCAATCAAAACCCAAGAGAAGACAGGCACTTGGGTTTTGTAGGGGGTGGTGTGAGAAGAAATAGGGTCGGGCGAGGGATAAAGGAAACAAAAATACGGTAATTAAAAAAAAAAAAACCATAAAATGGGCATCTTGTCAAGTTTTCCCAACTGAAAAGGTTTGTTGGTGAAAAGTTTTGAGGTGGTCCTGCAGCTAGCCACTCTGATCTGAGAGTTGCTCCATAGATCCAATCGCTCAGATTTAGGGGACATCTGTGATGAACAGCCTGCGGGCCAGGCAGACTCTGCTAAGGCCTGGCAGGTTTCCTGACAGATCTCAGTACACAGGAGAGGTGAGACAGAAACAAGGCGCCAGGACAGAGTGGGGAGAGAGATGCCACAGTCTGCAGGGCTACTGTGTGTGAACATGGATGGGCGTGGCTTGGGAGGGGACAGTCCTCCAGCCCTAGATCTCTGTGGAGAAATATAGAGGGCTCTGGCAAGGTAGCACCAGAAGTTGCTGCTCGGGTGAGTGCTTGGCAGCCTTACCTCTTCAGACAAATTGGCCTTGAATTGGGACACACTAGCCTTTCTGGCCTACACGCTGGGCAGCATCAGAGCTAAACCTCTGGCTGCACGGATTCAAGCTCTACCTCTCTGCTCTCCTCCACATAGGCTTAGCTTGTGGCCCCAGGGCCTGGGTGAGCACCCACTGGGCTAACTTGGGAGTTCCTGACACATACACATCCTGTTCCTGAATGGCACCACCAGC
The DNA here is from genome assembly GCA_019843815.1 of Montemys delectorum. NCBI lineage: Eukaryota > Metazoa > Chordata > Mammalia > Rodentia > Muridae > Montemys > Montemys delectorum. The sequence continues at coordinate 3,526 of JADRCD010204631.1, read as the reverse complement.
CCGCTTGTAGTCGGTTGGATCCAGGGGCCAGGTAGCATGGTGGATGTCACCCTCTTTCTAGTGCCTCCAAGCCAGTGCCAGGAGAGGTGGATGCCCTTTCCCCACTCCTGACCACCATCCCTTGCTGATCTAGTGCTGAGGCGCCACTCTGATGCACGGCTCCAGAGGGAATGCTGGGTAGGATGCAGGCACCATATCTGGCAGATGCTCCATGGAGTGTGGTAGCAGCACTTATCCACAGTGTACCAGCAAGGAGCCAGATCCAAGGGCCAGAGCCCTAGGGCGGAGGGAATTACAAGCCCAGCCTGGCTTCCTCACCCAGACAGCAGAGAAATGAAATGGAAGCCACAGCACACACCCAACAGACTTGCAGCTTTATAGGCAGGAAGGTACTGCTCACAGGGGAGCCTGGAACTTGCAGAAGTTGGACGGTTCTCCCCATTGCCATTTTTAGTAGGGCTCCCTTTCTGGTCTCAGTTTCTCTATCCCTTAAAAAACAACCTGGAGCCCTGCAGTGACAGCATATGCCTTTAATCCCAGCACTCAGGAGGCAAGAGCAAGAGGATCTCTGAATTTGAGGCCAGCCTGGTCTACAGAGTGAGTTCTAGGACAACTAGGGCTAACATAGAAACTCTAACTTGGAAAACCAAAAAAACATATTAAAACAAAAGCGAACAAACAGGCAACAAAACCAACCTCGATTGGCTGGCTCAGGGGTTGTGCCTGATTCCTGCAAACGAATTTTGGTGCTAATTTCTCTCTCCCTCCCCCTGCCCCCCTCTACTCAGGTACCCGAGTGTATCTGAGCTGGGGCACCAAGGAAGTAGCACTTGGGAGAGTGAATCGTTTCCTGGAGACACCCAACTTTGACTCAGAGTCCTCATCTATGAAATGTGGCTGCTTGCCAGGGATTCTTCTTGCCTTGCCCAATATGGCTCTGAAATCAAGTCCTAGCATGCAGAAATCCCACTTCCCATCCAGGTTTCCATCCAGGGTGCAGACCCCAAAGGTTCCATAGCCTGGCTGCTCATCCATCCTCCTATATCCTAGAGAGCCACTTACCGTGAGAGGGAGGGGAAGGGCTGGCTCTCTTTTCACATTAGTTTTCCCTTTTGAAGTATATGTTGACGCTACCTCTATTTCTCTTGTGGGGGAGATAAAGCAAAGTGGACTCTGGGCCTGCAGTTGCCTTCTCCGAAAAGTGGGACACACTTTGTTGGGCACTGCCTGTGACCTGCACTGAGCAGCTGGATGGGCCTTTCTGTGATAACCCGCATCCAGTGAAGCGCTCTGCTCAGTGACTAGGCTGTCCCCCTGTTCTTGTCGGAAGTGGGTCACAGCTCCATGGGCCTCAGCGGAGTCTGGGTTACCCTCTGCTGCCTTGTTCCTGAAGCGGGGAAGACAATTCACTCTGTGAAAGGCAAGAAACCGAGGCCGAAAGAGGAATTGTCCCTCAAGACCTACAGTCCTCTCAGTGGCTAGGCACGAAGTTCTCACCAGCCTGGAAGAGAGTGAGAGAGCCGGGCCATGAAGGTGCCAGCGCGGATGTAATCTAGTCCTACCCGGCGTGACACCATGGGGCACCTTCGGGCTTGACTCTCTTTACACACCGAAACTGAGCCCGGGATACGAGAGCATTCTTTCGCAGCGCGATGGCACCAAGAGCGTATTTCGTTACGCCTAAGTGTTAAAACATGCTGCATCTCTGCAAAGTTGTTTAGGCAGAATCTCCATTTTAAATTACACACGAGGTCTTTAAAAAAATTAAAAAAAAAAAAAAGATTGCGGCCCAGCCAGCAGTAGTTCTTACACGCGCGCAAATACACAGTCACACGGACTCACGCACAAACCGCGCGTTCTGCGGGTTCCGACACGCTCCCGGCGGGCGAGCAAGGCTCTCCTCGGATGCGATTGGCCGGCCTGGGCTTCACAGCGACCCTGTAGCCAATGGTCGACCTCCCAGCCGAGGCCCCGCCCTCTCCCACTCCCTGGCGCGAGTGCGGGGAAGGGGGGGTTGGCGCCGGGACGCCTCTCGCGGGGTCGTCCCGCACGACCACCGGGCCGCCTGCCCTGGGGTGCGCCACCGCCTACGCGCAGAGTCCAGCCGGGCAGCATCTCCGGCCATGGCTTCTCTCCCGGCTGCAGTGGGTCCTTGGGGCTGAGCCTACGGAGCTCGCGCTGCCCCGCCCCCGGCCACGCCCCCCCCCCCCCCCCCCCCCCC
>JADRCD010204630.1:0-10203 GCA_019843815.1 Montemys delectorum | reverse complement strand
TTGTCCACAGGCCAATTTTATGAGGCAATTTCTCAACTCTGGTTTCCTTTTCTTGGATAACTTTAGCTTGTGTTACTTTAACAAAAAAAAAAAAGAATGCTAACACACTGACAGAGGAAAGATGGGTGGGCAAATTTCAGCATGGGTGAATCCTGGAGGGGCCATATCCTACAGAAACATAAGTCTTACACTATAGCTTAATGGCATCCACTGAAGCAAGCTTCAGGTGTGGAGATGCAGTCACAAGCCAGGGGCTATATTAGAACACTGGTAGTGTGCCAATGTGAAGGGTTTCAATACTAGAGAAAGGGGCCTTTTCAATAGCATACACTGCTGCTGGTGTCACTTAGTTCTTTGAGCTTGCCATCTATACTTTGAAACCATCCTGAGTGTCTAAGACAAATTTACCCAATGCAGACTATTTTGCTTCCACTAAAAAACTTTAAACTATCTATCTTATGAAAATAAGTTTATTTTTATGGAACTTACAAAGTATAACAATCTAGAAATGTAATATAAAGCATTCTTAATACTTTCAACCACCAGGAGGTATCTTAAGTACTCTTCTTTTTTTCCTTTTTTACATCTCAGGTCTCAGTATATAGTTTTAAACATGGTTGCAAGCACTGTATATTAGAACCTTTTTGACTCTGTGGTCAAGAGAGTATGCAGACAATGACAAGCAATGGTTTTCAGTTCCAACAAATCCCAAACTATGTTGTTTATATACCTTGAACTGATTAACTAATACGCAAAATTATGAAGCTACATATAGGAGCAGTATTCTTCACCTCATCCTCCTGAGTTTGCCTGGGCATGCACTCATGCACATGCACACAGACATACACAAACATGCACACACATGTAGAAACATGCACATGCACACAAACATGCACAAACATGCACACACATGTAGAAACATGCACATGCACACACACATGCACACACATGTAGAAACATGCACGGGCACACAAACATACACAAACATGCACACACATGTAGAAACATGCACATGCACACAAACAGCATGAACATGCACATACACATGTATACATACATGCACATGCACACAAACAGCATGAACATGCACATACACATGTATACATACATGCACACATGCATGCACAGGCATGCATGCACAGGTACACACACACTATCACTACCACTACTACCACCTTGGAGATGCACATCAGTTTCTCTTTTCCATGTCTGTACATATGTTTTATAATTATGCCAACATATACAAGATCAGCTTTTCTTTTTTATGCAATTATCAACTTCAACTTGTTTCATTTTTATGCCACATACTGCAGGAAGGTGGCTTCCAGACACTCCCTCTCGTGAGAAGTCGAGAGCCATTCAGCATGACAGGCATTTCACACATTGCATTGCTGTTTCTAAGCAGTATCTAGTACAACTTGTTTGGAACTGTGACTTCCTGGCTTTGGATTTATGTCATGTTAGGTTCCAGGGAGAAAAAAAAGATAGAACATTCTGAGCTGACTTCCCCTCTGGTACCATTCTCAGCACATTTAGTTTCATTCCCTTCTGAGGCAAACACTAATGCACAACTCATAGCTCTCACCCAACCTTTCCTGTATGGTGGTAAAGTCTTCCATATTTGAAACTATGGCTGCTGCAATGAGTGGGCAGCACATGCAGCATATGTGTATGAAGAGAGACGGCCATGCTTAGCCTGGCTCCTGTTTGCTGGGTGTGATACTATATTTTCGAGAACAGCTGAGGTGTTAGAGGTGAACTTGGCCATGAATCACAGCTCTGTGAACAGTGATTGCTTGAGGAATCCTGGGAGACCAATTTACTAATCAGGGCTGAAGTTTCATCTCCTTCTGTGTCCCTTTTACCCACAACCCTTCAGATGGTCATAAGGTGAGTTTATAACATAATTCAAGTGGTAAAACATTTTCCTTCTTCCCGCACTGTTCTTTGATTTGATCAGCTGTAGGTCTATTGTTAACTTTTCCCTCCACCTGAGATTTTCAGAATGTGCCCAGAGGTGGGCTCTTTGCACGATTTTTCTGTCAAGCCTCAGAAAAGTGCCCCCTCAGTTTTCTGACTCACTTGCACGTACCCTCCCCCAGTGCCATAGGCTTTTATTGCATTCCCCCTACTTTGTTATCTTTGCAGCAGTTATCAAGTCTAAAAGACTTTGATTAACTCATTTGTCCAATTTCTTTGCTTACTATCTTTTGGTCAGTTGTTCTGCATTGAATACAAATGTTATATGATTGCAGTTCTAGTTTGTATATACTTGGCACAGGTTATGTATCAAGGAAAATGGATAAATGGCACACTTGCTGCTTTCCTGTATCGTTTCAAGATATGACTTCTCTTGTTCGTCCTGCACAAACTCATTTCCTTCCTTAACCTTCATCCTTGGGTTGGAGTGGAGAACACGGATAGTAATGATGGATAATGTATAATTGTAGCTTGGAGGCATTGCTTTCTGAAAATAAATAAAATATATTCCATAAACCTCTCCCACAACCACTCACCTTGATGAAATTCAGTGCAGCTTTGTTATAGATGGATTACCCAGGTGATCCTAGTCTTCATAGGGAAATGATAATGCCACAGAATGGAAACTGTCCTGAAAGAGAGCAAGCCAGAACCATACCTGCTCTTGTGCTATTTGAACTTGCAAACACCACCCTGTAGAGAAAATATCTTGTATATTGTATGGATGTATCACCTGTCAATTAAACAGCTTCCAGCCTATGGCTTAGGCAGGAAATAGGAGGTATAGAGCCAGGTGGGGTAGATTTGCTAGGAAGGTGTGACAAGTCAGACACATGGTATCTGAGCACAGGTAACCAGACAAATGGCAGACTATCAGAGTAGAGTCTAGGTATAAGTCTAAGACATTTGTAAAAATATTTTGAGTCTGAGTCTTATTTCTGGGAGCATGGGGCCTTGGCCAGGACTAGACCAAACTTCAAGACTACCCATGTGTTCTCTCTATTGCACTAAAGCCAGAGAGTGCATGGCTTTCAGTATGAATGGATTTTTTTCTATGATCTACAACATTTGACTTCTTTGCTTTGTATTTTGGAATTTCAGTTTGTCCTGATGAACAGATGAAACCATAGAATTCCACCAGAGTGTGGAATGGGCTATGGTAGACTTGGAGGCACTCTGAACTCACTGGATCAGGTAAACAGAAGTAGGTGAATGTCTAGCTCTGAGCTTTCGACCCTTCCTTCATACTCAAGTGTGAACACAGAAAGTCACAAAGCAAGAACAGAGGAAACATCACCAAGCCTAGCATGCTATTAAAATCAAAGTAGAATAAAAAGTAGAGTAAAATAGAAACCAGTATCCATGAAGTACTCTGCATCCGTGCACATTTCTTGATACATCATAACTTGACCTTTGATACATCTTTTTTCTTGGGTAGATATTTTCTATTAGAATCTTCACACTAGGTGTAAGGTCATGTCTATGAAGCAGCACCTCTCTGAGGAGCCATCATCCAGCCCATCTGCTAAGGAACTGTGGGGAATAGAGTCTGCCCTTCTGGCCCCGCCAATCCATGACATTAATAGAACATAAGAGCTTACGCAATGGCACTGGATCTGTGGCAGCTGTTTGTTCAATGTTTCATGCTTTTAGTCACATCTGCTCCAAATGAGTGTTAATATTGCAGTGGCATCCACTAAGGATGGGCTCTGTCAGCTTTGCTGAGGATCAGTCTGACCCCTGCAACAATAGAAAAGGTACTTTGTCCCCAATACAGTCTTTTAATACATTCAAACCCTCTTAACTTGGGGGTTACTCTAACCTCCCCTCCTTATCTTTGGCTTTCTTCTCTTTCATGGCCCCCTCCCATAAGAACCTAAGTCAGTGAATCTCAAGGAGAAAAACTGCATTTATTTCTAGTACTCTGTCCACCAATGTCAGATAACAGTTTATTCATCCCTCGGCCCCTGGATGACATTGAAGCATATCAACAGTGACAAAAGTATATTGAATAATTATCTTGAAATTAATACATTATCCCAAACTTAAATAAATGTCATCTGATCAATATATCTTGGAATGGAAAGGGAAGAGAATGTGAAGGGCATCGCCTCATTATTCATTAATTTTAGAGTAATGTAGGCTGATGAAGTGGTTATCTCAGAGCTCTGCTATTACACTCACTGGCATTTTAAATAACTCCCAATCTTTAACAGTATATATTCCCTTGTTGGAACAGCTTATAGGTGTTAACGCTTTGAATTCCAGGATCTTCAAAGTCCATTGACAATATTCAAGGGCTGTTGCTCTCCTTTCTCTCTTTTAAAAATGTCTTTCCATTTTCTTTGGTAATGCTTGCTATGGCATAGTCTCATCTTAAGTCCTAATGAAGTAGCCCATTATTGCTGCAGTCCTGTGGATTCTAATTGTTCCATTAATAATATTCCCAGGGATAAAATAAATAACTCAATTATATTTCTGTTCTCCAGTATGCAAATGAGATGTATAGGATAATACCTCCCAGAATTTATATAAACCTGGAGGAAGAATATTTTAGAGGAAAGGGATTTGATATTTTGAGAAAGCCAGTAGGTAGCTGTAGTAGCTGAATTATGACCAGAACACTTTGATTCATGTGAGCACACCATTTAAAGTGTAAGTTCCTTACTTCATTACTTTCTTTCTGTCTTATTTTTAAATTAGTATTTAGTATATTTCCATACATGTCTTTTGTGATAGATACATCACTGAAACAACATTTGAAGAAGTCACCCCTTTCTATGCATAAAATTACTTTGTGAACTTTAAATACGTATTTTTCTTTTTATTAAAAATAGAATTATTTCATATAACATATCCTGATACTGCTTCCCTCTTTTGACTCTTCCCAGGTCCTTCCAACTTCCCCTCCTATTCAGGTCCACCTTATTTCTGTCTCTCATTAGAAAACAATCAGAGATCTAAGAGATACTAATAAAGTACAATGTAATTATATAAAATGAGAGCAAACACATCATAATAGGACAAAAAAATAAACAGAAATAAAAGAGTCCAAGAAAAGAGATATAAACAGATACAGACACAGAGACTCACTTGTTCATACACTCAAGGATCCCATAAAAACACAAAACTGGAAGCCATAATATGTACACAAAATACATATACTACACATGGCATTGAGTTCATTTTCTATTGGCCGTCTACTACAAGACGTGAGGCCTTCCCATAAGAGGAGTTTGTTTCCCAAGTGAGAGTCCTTTGGAGTAAGGTAAATTTTCATTTGCAAATGTATATCAGTTGGAGATGGCATCTGGGTTAGAGATGGGGCATGCATCCACTTCTCCTTCTGGTGTACACAAATGAAGGTTCTGGGGATGCTGCTTCGGTCTCAGGGAATTCGTATGTATGCCAGCCTTGTTATGTTTCGAAGGCTTTGTTTCCTTAAAGTCCTCTATCCCCACTGGCTCTGACACTCTTTCTGCCTCCTCTTTGCAGTGTTCCCTGATCACTGAGGTGAGAGATTTTATGGTGACATCCATTTAGGGCTTAGTATTCCAAAATCGCTCACTTTCTGCATAACGACTGGTCTGTAGGTCTGTGTTTGTTCCCATTTATTGCAGGAGGAATGTTCTCTGATAATGGCTGAGCAAAGTACTGATCTATGAGTACTACAGAATGTCATCAGAAGTAATTTTATTTCTGTTTTATACAGATAATTAGACAAAAAAAATCACAAAATCTCTAAGAATTACAGTAATGTGAACCACTGCTTGAAGTCAATAGAACAAGCTCTCTTATTAGATATCCCTGAGTGAATTAATTGTAGGGGTTCCTTGATTAAATAAAAATTTCATAGTCCTCAAACCTACTAAAATAAAATTCACCGAGAGAGATCGTCGGGGTCATTTCTACAAACTGACGAAGTGTTGACAGGTGGCAAAACCCATTGGAAATAAACAAGCTGTGCAAAGCACCAGAGACCACATGGCAGAGTCCAGGCAGGGTGGCACATCTCTCCTTCCATGCTCTAGTCCCCCCCACACACACTATTTGTGCAAGTCTAAAGAGAAATGCTTTGTTAATGCTGCAGTTTTGTGTTTTCTGCCCCATGAAGTCTTTGACTTATGCCAGTTCTCCAGTAGACACAGTAAGGAGCTGTGTGGTTTACCAGTAATCAGCACAGCTCCATGACATGCCTTCTTGTTTTTACAGGCTTGAGTACTTCACACAGAGATGGGCCACCTGTGCTGGGACTCAGGGCAGTCTGTGACCTCAATACCAAGAAAGTAACACAGTTTAAAATCTTGGCTATTCTATGATCTTATGGAAGAGAATTCAGGGCATTCCTCATAGCAGCTAGTAGCAGGATTCCAAAAGATTTGTCTGTCCAGAAGACCACCCATCCGTTAGCTAGAGAGCTAAGCGACAACAACATGTGACTATTCCTGACAGATATAACTTTTTATGTTTTGAGTACCCTAAGAGAGGGGGGAGGAGGCGAGGGAGGGAGGAAGAAAGAGAGGTACAGAAAGAGATACAGAGATACAGAGAGAGAGAGAGACAGAGAGAGAGAGAAAGAGAGAGAGAGAGAGAGAGAGAGAGCACAGAAAACTCTTGTGTGTCCAGTGAATTTTTGTTTGTTTGTAGTCCATCTTTACCATAAAGTAGAGAAGTCATTCCCCATTATAACCCTTACATTTATCTAGTCTGGTGTCCAAAACATGAATGAATGAGCCTTCAAATTCATATTCGTGAAGTTACTCAACATTCTAATGCAAATCTGAATTACTTGTTTTGTATACATTTAATTCCTACCAACTGGCTCTTTGCTAATATTTAATGAAAGTAAATGAATTGACTCACACATGACTAAGAATCTTTCTTTGCAGTTCTTCTAATGAGTAATCACTTAATAGTGTTTTCTCTGTCTGCTGCAAAGTGACATTTCTTTGATGTAGGGTAAGGACTACACCTATCTGTGTATATCTGTGTATGAGAATAAAGATTTAAGATATAGTTAGGGATTGTGCTAGTTTAATAAAGCAGAAGTTGTAGGTTCTTCTACACAGTTTGTGACTCCACTAGCCCTGTGTATTTGGCTAGGTTTTCAGTACCAGACATAAGTTCACTCTTGCTGTACAGGTTTTAAGTCTAATTAGAGGATGGGTACTTACCACCAAGGTATTTGCACCACCATTGGACCCCTAGGGTTAGTGCCATGGTCATCTTTGTGATTCATAGGTATCATGGCTGGGTTAGAAGCTTGCATGGAATCTTCTATGAAACGTTATGAAAGCTAGTCATCAGGGGAAAAAGTTTTCAAATCAATTTCACACTAGGGACCCCTGGACTCTAAGTCTGAAATACAGAGTAATAGCAATAATGTATAATTTATTGAAATTCTTGGAGAACCCTGAGCAACAACTCAAAAGAGAGATTCTTGTGCTTGGTACTGGGTTTTAGGTAGACAGTATTGGTTCTTGGTGGAAACGTTGTCAGCCCAGATGAAAATGATTTATTAAACTGTATTAGTATGTTTATATACAAACTTATATGTATTGTAAATATCTTAGGAAGATGGTTGTATAATTTCTTATGACTTTTTAAGAGATACTTAATGATATTTCACCCTCCTTCCTCCTTCTATATTTATCTCCCTTCCTCTCCATATCACAGCACCTCCAATTTTTTTCATTTCCCTGCAGATCACTTGAACCCTGATATTTCCCAATCTGTTGCTTCCCCAACCCCTTACCCTGGCTCTCGTCCCCTTTTATGTTCTGGTTTCTCCAGGATATTACTCACATCTGAAGATTTAGGGCTGAAAGTGTCAGATGAGAAAGAACATATGATGTTTCTTTTTCTGGGTCTGGGTTACCTCATTCAATGTGATCTTTCCTAGCTCCATCCATTTATTTACAAATCTAATGTTTTTCTATACAGAGATGGAATAGGAGACCGTTAAACTTGTAGTATATAAATTTGTAGCTTGTCATTTAAGTTTACAGCTATATATTTACAAATTTATAGTAAATCGGAGACTGTTGCCGAAATTTTCAAGTAATCAAAAATGCAAAGTCGAGGAGAGTGGTCTCAGCAGGATAGATCTACAACACGATTCTCTAACCTAAGGCTGATTTAGGAATCATTGCAGAAGAGGGAGTGTGAAGATTATAAGAGCCAAAAGAACATGGCATTTTCTATTGTGTCTCTAGGACTATCAGAAGCCATGTCCATAAAATCTCGCCCACATGTTAACATTTCTCCCTTAACATAAGTTGAACAAGGACAGCACATTTGATATACTCATTTGGATAGGGTGTGGGCAGAGCCCAGGGGTACTACCCTACACAAGACCTACAGGCAACTAAGGGATGCTGAAAGCAAGAGAAACGGTCTTCCCTGGGGGGAAGGCACATCAATTGGTTATCCAACACCAAATATCCCTGAAATCATGCATGCATGTAACAGTATACAGGCTTAGCAGGTTGTGCTGTGTGCTCAGGCTGTGTGTGTGTGTGTGTGTGTGTGTGTGTGTGTGTGTTTGTGTGTGTGTGTGTAACAATTATTTGAAAATAGGTCATGAATTTGAAAGAGAGAAAAGTGTGTTTGAAGGAAGAAAGGGAGAAGGAAAATAATATATTAAAATTTCAAAAGAAATTGCTTCCTTTTTCCTTTTGGCTGTGGATGTGCAGCTGTAGGCAGGGGCCGGCAATGGAAGCTAGCATGCACTCAAAGAATGCTCAGCTCTTACATTAAGAAATTAGGATATATTCCTCATTATAATAAAGGGACTGGACAGTACTGGACACTAGTTTTACTTTCGGTAATGTCATTGGGAACTATATGGTCTTACTTTGATCCACAGCAGTTCTCAGTCCTAGGACTTGATGAAGTGATTACCCTCTGAGATAACCTAGCTCTGACTCAGGAAGGTTCCAAGCAAACCCTTGTAGGCATTAGAAATCTTTATGAATAGTCAAAGCAATGGCAGGGAAGACTTCCTTTGTCAGTGCTTCTTACACTGGAAACAAATTGCTTTTGAAATGTACCTCAAATAAAAAGAACTAGATCCTTAAATGACACTCAATTAAGCCTGAAGACTGAGAATTACTTACATTTTGTCCTTTGAACGGATTTATGAATAATGAATTAGCCACAGTTTAAACTCTGCTACTGATTTTAACCATTTTTTTTTTCATTTATTGTGGAAGAATCAATTGATTAGAAATTTGGGAAATAAATTGTGGTTTACAGTTAATGAACTAGTGTTGATAAGTGCAGAGCCACATCTTAGGCTTGGCTGTTGTGAGTGGTTTTTAGCAATATTCACCAAATGTTATTATGTACTTTAAAAGATCATACATTTTGGAGAAAACACATTGGTTTGTTTCCATTCGTTTAATGAAATCTAAATTATTTCCATCATGTTACTGTTAAAAGATGCTATAATCATTATATATTATTACTTGTATGTTTATTTTTATTATATTTATTTGTGTATGTGTCTGTATGTACATGCATCCTACTGACAAAGGATGAGTGTGCAGGCAACACTCTTGATGACCTATTGCTATGCCCATGCGTCAGAACACGTCCAAAATCTTACAGAAGATGGGGATTAACATAGGAACATTCAACTGGTCAATTGCCAAGAAAAAAAGACTAGGAACTGCTCAGCTCTAAACAGTACATGCATTTCATGTCTCACTCTAGAAGGCCCAGAGATCTTCCTGAAAGAGAAGACAGAAAGGGTGTAAAAGCTAGAGGTGGTGGATAATATCAAGCAAACAAGGCTTTCCATACAAGGCAAGGTGATTGCACATGTGAACTCCCAGCAACTGTGGCAGTGTGAACAAGATCTGCACAAGCTGCAGCCAGACAAACATACAATTTGTGTGGAGGTAGACACAAATCCCACCACTGCCAAGGAGCTATTGACATTAGATAGCTGCTTGGAGAGGGAGTTGGTTCTCTTTAATGATATTGATCCCTAATAGGCTGATCACATGCCAGGACAGTTCTTATTCCCTAGACTGGCTTGGAAAAGCAAATTGGAATTGATAGTGAAAGAAAGTAGAAGAAATCTCCAAGATAGATGGGAAAGGATTGGATGATGGAGAGGGTGGTACTGGAAGAAGTGTTAGGATTTAGGACTCTTGTTTATTCTTTATTTTACTCTCTTCACTTCTTTACTTTGTTCTTGGGCATTGAGGGTTCTTT
>JADRCD010204629.1:51967-80331 GCA_019843815.1 Montemys delectorum | reverse complement strand
CCCCGCTATCCAGTCTAGACTTAAATTCTTAACCTCAAGCTGTCTGAATGCTTTAATTTCTTGAGCTCCACAGGTAGGTGTCACTGCTACCTGCTCTCTCACTGTCTTTAAAACAAACAAACATACAAACAATGAAGAAAAAAGAAACCAAACTAGAAATCCAGTGTTGTATGGTATAGTTTCCCTAACCTCATTTCCTATATTACTTTTCCAGTATGATTTTAATTCAATGTCTAGAACAATTACTCCTAAGAGGGCTGCAGAAGAAAAAAAAAAATTGCCAGGAATGAATCTTGTTTGACAGACACTGTTAAGTTCATTGTTTGATAAAAATAATTTTTAAAAACCACAGTGTTTAACATAGAAGTCTTTGTTATAAGTAACCCACGCACAGTCTTTAAAAGTCTCATCTACTTCAAGGTCAATAAGCATTTCACTCGAACTTCAGTGCTACTCAAAGCTAGAGGCTGCCATTCTCCACCACCCCATCCATAGACACGCACCCATTTTCAGTGCATATTCACAACAGCAGTTAGTTGTTTTAAGGTATTATCACGGGCTTCACTGTGCTTGCACAAAAAGTTGCCCATCAGTTTTTTAAATGCATATTTTAAGACATTTGTGTAGTTGCATCTAATTCAAGCATACTTGGAAACCGTTTCTTTTTCAGGTAGCTACTATATACATAAATGCTACTGGAACTAAACATCGGCCTTTCTTTGATAAAAAGTTACTAATACTATTTTTAGAGTTTTTTTTTTACATCTATGAGTGTTTTGCCTGCATGTATGTATATGTGTGCCATCAGTACCCAGTGCCCATGAAGATAAGGCAATGACCCTGGATCTATAGAAACTAGAATTATGGATGCTTGTGAGCTACCATGTGGGTACTGGAAACTGAGAACCCAAGTGCTCTTAACTGCGGAGTCATTTTTCCAGCCTCATAATAGCATTTTAATTCTTGTAACAAGCCACAAGCCATTAGTTAATTAAGTCTTTCTTTTTTAAAGAGAATTCAAAAACTCTTCAGTGGAAACTGGTTTCAATGCAGCCAACAGTCCCAGGCTCTTCACTGTAAACCACTTATTAGCAAGTATTCCGGGTTTGACATATAGCAAGCAAGTCATTCTTTATCCTGGTCAGTCAATGCCAGCAGGTCTGTGCTGGCCTTATGCTGATGGAGACTTTCTTAAGGATAGACATGAGTTTCATATTAACTCGTTTTCAACTATGGAAAACAACAATGGTGACTCTTTGTCTGCTTCAAATTGGAATTTCAAATACAGAAACAGCAGTGTGGAAGAAAATGTCACAGACGAGAGTGATTTGTCCGAAAACGAGAAAATGAATGACACTCTGCTCAGCTACTTTAAAAAGATGGACCTGAAGTTAAAGCCGGAAACGATAGAACACGTGGAGAGAGCTTTCACAGAGGAAGCGAGCCAAGTGTCTGTATATGCCGACTTCCTCCCTGCCCCTTTCAACACTCTGGACCTGCACAGATTTGCCTTCTCTAAATGCGAAAGCTGGAAGGCAGCTGTGGAGCCTCCAGAAAGTTCCATTGAGCGTTTGATAATTCGTTTGTTGGAACTGGAAAGATTACAACATATGACCATACAGAGAGAGAGGCCAAGGCTACAAAGCACTTTCTACAGCTCCATGTTTTCAATTTCAGAACGACCCTCTTCCTCTAAAGCCATCCCACTGAAAGCCAAGCCGCCAAAGATTCCTGAGACGTCGACTCTGCAGACCTCTGGCGTAGATAAAAGTCGAGACAAGAGAAAAAACAACTCCAGCTCTGGCAAGCCAGAACAAAGCGTTTCCAAATGGAGCTTGAGCAGTGCTGGCAAAAGTAAATTGAACTCTAGAGCATTGCTAAAATGTCCATCCACTTCAAAGCAGTGTGCTGTGGCTCATGATGACCTAAAGAATTCCAAAACCTCCATTTTAAACCCTTGCCAGGAACCCCCACCCAAGCCTACTACTACCCAAGCAACTCAACCAATGGCTAAAGTGGTCTCATCAAGATGCCTCCCACCGAGGTCCCCGATGCCAGTTTCCCCTATACCCCTGTCCTTCCCTGAAAATCCAAGAGAAGAAGGTAAAGTGCCAAGGACCAAAAAGAAATGTCACCGAAAAAGCATACTACTGAATAGAGCTTTCTATATTCAGAAGCGAAACTGCTTATCACCTTCACTTATAGCCAGGGGTAAGTGCTCACCCACTGACCAAAAATAGCTTTCATACATCTCAATGTGAGCTAATGTATTCCACGAAACCCAGCTAAAATATGGTTCATCATTGAGACACAGGTATTAGAAACAAAAACCTCACCCTTACAAAGTAATTCCTTGATATGACATGGGTAGAACTCATGAATGTCACTGCTGACTCTATATACAGTCAAGGGCTTCCTCACTGACATTGACAATCTTTTGTATGTTATACTTCGAAGAAATGTCTCATTTAGTAAAGCAAACTATTCAGGAGACTGTTCTTTTGTTGTGATTGTTTTCCAATGAGTCCATCACTAATAAATAGTATAATTGACTCATTTTGTCGTAGTTGTCTTATTCTAATATACAATCAGGTTGCAGTTCTTTTTAGTGACTTTACCTAAATCCTTCCTTCCCTGGTGGTTGGAGGTCCTTAGGGATGGGGGAACCTGAACGCTCACACACCTGGAGGGGCTTATACTTTCCACCTCAGAACCTTTCTCCTTTCCTTCCTCAACTCCACAAACCTATCATTCTAGCTTTTGGGCATTTGCTTAGCTTTGTGGAGCTGTTATTTGGGGCTGAGATGTCCGGACGTCTTGCGTTTGATCTCTGGAACCCTCACTTGAAAGAGATTAACTTGAAGTCCCTTGACTCCACTGTGCATTCCAACATGAACACACAGATAGTAATGGTAGAAGTCACTCTGGTTAGTCAATGTTCCAGATCCTCACAGGCATGGTAGGTAGTCCTACATTTTGACATTTGACACCTATCCTTGGTTGCAGGGCAGCCTGTAGGCCATATATTGGACTTGTTTGCTTGCTGCAAACTTTCCATTTCCTATCCAACATGGACATGACATAGTCCCCAGAGTAGCCAAAATATATCACTAATATATGATATGAGTCACTCTTGAGAGACTATAGATGTTTACATTAGCTCTGGTTAATAGAAACTAAACAGCTAAAACTTAACTCATGAGCTGGCACGAGGCAGCGCCTGAGACAGAGAATATTTATTACGTCTAAGAAGCAGGACAAGAAGTAGTAGAGTCCTGGCTTCAGCTGCAAACCTCCTGAAGAATTTTTGGGAGTAGGATCCATGGAGATGTTCAACTATTCACATTAAGGAATGTAAGCATTTGATGTAATGACTTGGTACCAGGGTCAGGATGTCTGAGGAGGGGTATCTATCGTGTGCTCTGGTCTTAAGTTACATGCTTGATGAGTTCCAATTATTGTTTTCCTAAACATTAAAAAGCAACATGTTTAGTACTTCAGATACCAAATCAAATAAAAGGTGAGCTCACTCCCTACCACTGCTTATATAATTACAGCTATTAGTGTGTCTGTGTGTGTGGGGGGGGTGACGACACAGGAACTGGGGTGAGATATACTGAGAAGATTGCAAGCTTATGCTGGAGAAAGTTAGCTGTCACTTATGTCCTCTGATTTGCTTTAGTCAGGGAATAAGTTTCAAATGGTTTTCTTAATACACAGGCCACAGGTCACAGAAAGCATGTCTAGTATTTAAGTTAATAACAATTTCCTGAAACAATGCAAACACAAAAGGAAATGATAAATGGAATTTATGAGTTTATCAGTCATCTCCATTATTCAAAGATGCTTAGTGATAGTCCTCCAAAATATTCTGTCTCAGTCCTCCAAAAATGCAACAATGGACATAATTTTCCCATTTCCTGTGGTTCCCATCATCTTGGCTTGTATTTTTGAAAGTCTAGAACCTTTAACAACTAGCGCTTGTATCTAGTCTTACCTTTAGTTACCTGGTCTTCATCCCCTCACTTTGAGGTTCATAATGTAACCTATTTTGAGAGCTTTAGGAATCAGCAAGCCTGTATTATTCACTACCTCATTTCGGTATTATCAAATTGACAAATGGACTTTTCTCCAACCTTGGGGTAATTGTGCGTGGCAGTAAGCTCACTTTGAGAATTTAAGCTCCAATCTTATACAGAGTTACAGCTCTACCAGACAGTTCATCTGTTTCTCTTAGACTACCAGCACAGGAGATGGTATACATCCTGGGGATTAGATGACCAGGAGTTAAGGTCACATGAAAATAAGTCCAGAATGGCACAGGAGGGCAGACCAGCTCAGAGCATCATCTGGCAATGGAGAAGGACAATTCTCAAGGAACCAACATTTCTTGCAAAGGCAGAAGTGGGAGAACACAGGGAATGATTAGGTGGCGGACAGGAAGAACACCTCAGAGCTCTGTAGGAATTAGACACCAGCCCAAAGCTTTTACAACTAGGCCCACTTCAATCCCTTTGGACATAGGGCTGGAGATTAATTTAGCTGCTAGATCATCATATGGAAATATGTTGTTGGAATGGAATAATATTGTTGGAAACAATAGCCCTATGGCCACTTTCTTATAGGATATATAAGATGCTACTGCAGGACAGGGATTTGGCTTGGTACAGTATGTCTATTTCACATGCAGGAAGCCCTGGGTTTGATCCCAGCACTGTATAAATTGGTCCTACATTTATAATCCTAGCACTTGGGAAATGGGAGGCAAGAGGATCAGAAGTTCAAGGTCATCCTCCAATAAATGGCAAGTCCAAGCCCAGGCTGGGATATATGAAATCCTGTTTCAAAAAAAAAAAAAATCAGGCAGCCCAACTTAACCAGAAAACCTTGACCACAAAATCACCAGCTGATTCTATATAATCCGTTTAAATGCTTTGTATTAATTAAAAAATGTATCAAAATACTGCCATTTTTCAATTAGAGCAGAGGGGCTACTTGGTGAGATAGATGGTGACATTTCCTGTGCTTGATTGAGTCCTTAGGATGAAACTAAACTGAGGAGAGTGGTGTAGGAGACCAACTGGAATGGGGACAAGGGGTAATGACATGATATGACTTATTCAGAAAAGCAATATATGTATCAATCTAGTGTAAAGTTAGCTGCTGGAGGAAACTGTCAAAACAAATACACTGGATACCTTTAGGTTTGCCAGAGTCAACTTCTGCCATTCTTTCTGATGGGTTTAAAACACAACTCGATACAAATTAACACATTCAAGCACATTTAACAGTAGCGTGGCTTTCTCTCAAACCCTGATGCATTTTCCACTCTTTAGATTTCCTCAGCTCCTCTGAGGTTGTATTTCATCAGATGCATGTTAAAGTTCTTTGGGCTCCTGGGACAACCACCCCAACAAGCTACACTGCTCTTTTCAGATCTGATTAAAAACCACATTCATGGCTATCTGTGGTTGCATGTCACTCACTCTACTTTGATTTCTGAGATAGGGTCTAATTCTATATGGCAGCAAGTCCAGAATACCTGTGTCTGCCCTCCCAGCAGCACTGGGTTATAGGAAACAAGCTAGTGTCCAGCTTTTACGTGGGTGCTGGGATCGTGACCTCAGGCCCTCATGCTTGCAACACAAGGCAAGCACTTTACTGACTGTGCATTTCCCTAGGTCCCCCTTCTGAGAATTCGTTAGGTAAAGATTCCCATTTAGCTTTAATGCACAAGTCCTGAGTCACACACTTAAGCAGAAGTTCTTTACAAAGCACATCTGCCACTAGTAAAACTAAAGCTCCAAAATAATACCAGGTAAGAAATGATGTCTATAAAGAAAATGCCAGTAGACAGTATGGTAGCAAGAGGCACACTTTATTAAGCTTCCTCTAAGTTGTTTGGGATCATTTGCTGCTACAATGTAAGTTACAACTCAAATGGTACCATGAACAATTAGGATACACAACATTTTCTCAGAGCAGCTTCCGTATCTTGATCACTAAATGGAATGGTTCTTCAGAAGAACAGTCCCTCACCCTATATACAGAAGAAGAGAAAGTAAGGATGCTACAGTATCTCAAGAAAATCCAAAACAAACAAAACAAACAAACAAAAAACCCAAAGAAACTCAAACCTTAGTCAACTTTGTATACAGCACTGACATGGAAAAATTAGAAATGATTTGCAGTGAACATTTATATTAGGACATTGCATGTAGGAGAATAAATTCATGTTGAATATATAATGGCCAACAAACATTACTCAGGGCCCAAATGCTATCATAAGGAAAAAAAATCACATACTATATTGTCACATCTCACTATACAATCTTATCCAAAAACTGAACACTCATTCCTTAAATAATTTAAATTTTAATACATATAATTCCTTTGTTTCACTTCAGAGTTTATTTCTACCTATGCTGCTAGAGTAGACTAGAAGAAATACAAATCTGGTGCCAAAATGAGAACATTACATTTCACTAACTGCTACATACCATAAAATATGCATTTTTGTATCCCAAAAATGTCCTGAGTCTTGTTAGAAAAAAAAAAAATTTTATAATTGCAATAGTAAAATAAAAATCATTGTTTTTTAAAAATAAAATAACTGAGGAAGTAGCCACTGGGAATGAAGAAACAGAACGTCGTAAATCAGGATTTCAGCGTAAATACAAACACCAGAAGGTCACTGTTTATAACAAAATGCTGCTCCTGTTCAGAATTGCCCAACTCCCTCAGATCTGAAGGTCCTTGAGAACAAAGTCTGCCAAGAGACCTAACATTAATAATGGATGCTTCCTGGTGTCTGTTCCTCCTTTAACCTCAGAAAAAATGCTTAAGAGTTTTCTGAACCCTCTTCAAGGTGTGTGCATAGACTTCTCAGAATAATGTTAGAAGGTCTTTGGATTGATTGCCCATGTATATAATAATTACATGAATATCCACTTATCTTGGAATTCCTTAATTTCCTAAAAAGAACACAAATTTGGCTTTAAAATTTTTCTAAATGACAAAAAAGTTTTATGACCTCAGGTTTGGTGATCACTTGTCATTTCTGCCAGAAAGTGTGAAAGCTTCAACTTCCTGTCAGCTTCACCTGAAAACTGTTCAGCTGATCAGAAACATGAAAGCAGGTTTGTCCAATAGGATCATTCACAACTGACCTCAACCTAAGAGAGGTCCTACATATAACTCCAAACTTCTACCTCAGCAACGCTGCCACAGCGAACAGATGGGAGTTTATCTAATGCGGCTCCCCAGCTCTTTTAAGGGAGAAGAGACGATGGTACAGTACCACCTTTCTCACCTCCCCAACGCCTGCGATTACTATTTCATGTCTCGGACACTAGAAAGCTGGTCACGAAAGAGTAAGACAAAGCACAGCTAGCTATTAAAGAAGTTGACCAGCTTGTTAATATCCTAGGCTACTCTTACGATTTAGGTACTTACTTAAAGCCAAAAACATAAAAAAAAGAAAAGAAAAGGAAAGAAAAGAAAAAAAGGAGCTCTGATAGGCCAGGTAGACCTTGAACCCCACATCCTTCTCCACTCCAGGCGTGCAGAGGTTACAGGTGTGGCTACCACACCCAACTTGCAGATTATTTTCAAATGTACACTAACCTGACAGCTATTTTTTTTTCTTAGTGATCTTTAGGACCTAATTCTGGCAACTATGAAATGTGGGGCTTTTGTGACTAAACTTGCTTTTTATTTTTGAGAAAGGTTTTAGCTGTAGAAACTATGATACACAAGGAACACTTTACAGATGGGCACAACAGCACTGTTCTAATAGCACAGCAATGAAACCCAAACTATAATGCTGAAACTACAAGTCAGACACACACTAAATGAGAACTGAAAAGATCTTTTATGGGACAGAAACCTTGGCTCATGTCTTCTGGCTGCCGTCATCTTCCAGTGAGCTGCACCTAAAACACAAAGAACAAGTAACAAGCAACTTTGTTTTTTTAAAGAGCAGGCAAAAGCTTTGAAGGCATAAGATGAACTGTTTCTAGTGGAAATTAACTTATTAAATAACTATAAAACGAAGCCATGAAAATCATCAGAAGGAAAGCGTTAACTATTTTGAGTGAAAACAGCTATAAAAGACCTGAATATGCAGCATATTAGCACCAAAGTAAAGTAAGCACGGTGGGACAATCCCTACCCGTACCATTAAGGTGGAAGCTGCACCCGTGATGCCTTATCTAAAAGGCTTCACTCTACCTGGAGCTGGAAATTACCGTGTGTTTACTTTAGTAAGTCTAACCATGAGGAGACGGTGTAGGTTCATAGGTGGTTTATTATCTCATCTATCACCTTCCTGGCTGTGTAGTTCATTTCATGTCTTTAAATGGAGCATAGCCCACCAGGAGAATGCTGCTATTCTGATATTCCATTCTTGAATGCACCAAAATGTGCATGCTTGTTGTAATTAGGTGCCTGGGTGAATAAAAAAATCCCATTTACAATGTAAAAATGCTACTCAAACCCCCAAATGTTATTGTTCTCCATAGTCCTCAGGGAGACAAACATTAAGTTTACCCACTCCCAAATAGAATAGATTACATAGGATTTAAAAAATTCTCTCTACCATCTTAAACACACAAAATCCTTTGTGTCGCAAAACCAAGCTGATTTACATGATTTTGTTTTAAATTGTTGCTAAATGTTTATCTACACATGCTGTCAGAAATAACCTTGTTAAGAAGGTGGAGCTGGTGTCTCAGCAAATCAGACCCCTTGGAGAAGGCGTCGAATGGCCTGTGCCCCGTTTTCCTTTTTCTCTTTCCGCACCATCAAAAGGAAAAGTGAGAAAATAGCAGAAACATTAGTTAAATCCTGAGTTATACCCCATAACCTACTACACTGAGGAATAACCTCACTACACTGAAAGCTGATAAAATTTGAAGAACTTTTTTCTGGATGAAATAATTAAGACCCTAATTATTAAAAAAATTTAGAGATAAGGATATACTGAGTTACAGCTTTAGCAGGTAATACTTTCAGGAGAAAAACAAAGACTGCTTTAACTATTTACAGTTTACCTGACTTACCAGCACTGAAGACAAAATCTTTTAAAAATGGCTACAAATGCCTTGTTCACAAAAGACTTTATTATCTAGTGATGCATACTGAGAACATACAGAAATCTGCATGGTCCACTTCCCATGCAGTAGAACAATCTTCTCATTACAGTAAGTGAGTGTCAACTGTTTATGCAATAGACAACACTTTAAAGTCACATTTTAAAAGAAAAGCTTCATTTACAAAAGAAATAAAAGGTAAAGAAGCAATTACCGCTTTTAAAAAGCAGCTGCTTTGTTCAAGAGTGGAAGGTTTATGCCTGTATTGAAAGACAACATGATCACAAATAATGCAAACAATGAACAAATGAAAAACACTTTTACCATAAAGCAGTACACTTTCAAAATGACATACAAATAGTTAAAAATCTCATTATGTTGTCTATCTTTTAAATATGAGGACTTTCAGAAGTAGACCTCAACATTTTAATTAGTAAATGAAAACTATGCAGTCTCTATGTCACTAAGAACTGTATTTAACAAAACGTATAAAGTCTATAGCAAGTTGATTTAAAAAAAAGTAAAGTTAATAAGAAACAGTACACTGAAGGCGCTTTATCCATCAAGCGCATACGCTTCAAATTTTAAATGTGATGAACAGAACAGAAACTGTAACTATGCCACAGTCGCGATGCGAAAAAATAAAACAAGATCAGTTATCACACATGCAGGGAATTCTGCCACAAAGCTATCCCTCATTTTCTTCAATTATTCCAATAAAATAACATCTTAAAACACTGGTGATGTTGATGGGTTAGCTTACCTTCAGTGTACTGAATGCTGTACACAACCTGCTTTAAAAGAGGAGACATCCCTGCAGGCAGGCTCAAGAAGGAACAGATTCCCTTCGGCACTGACTACACCAAGGGCATGCTGCTGTGGCCTGCACACACACACCTAGGAAAACGTGAATATAAACAGCATTTATGCTGGCCATTGTATCTGAAGAGCAAACTGAAGCCAAGTCTGCTAAAGACAAATCAACCACCCAGCACTGCTACTCATAACAGATGCTTTTGTCTTTTATGTGAACTGCAACCATATACATTAGCACTGTAATTTTGTGCAGTCTTGGCAATTAAAACATTTCTACAGTGAAATTTCACATAAGACACAAAACAGATTAACTAACATTTCTAAAAGAAATATCACCCTCGGTGTTAATTCAAATATATCATGCTTCCTCAAATTTGCTGCAGAAATATTTATAAGTTTATATACATTAATAATAAACTGCTGTGAAATTTCTTCAGTCTTTGTATTTAATTACTCAAACCCTTGGAGTTTCTTCATCTCATTTAAATTTTTTCCTGGATGAATGCATGCTGCAGGGCCTGGTTGATGCTAATTCGCTTAGCTGGGTCCAACATTAGGATCTGGTCCAACAAGTCCTTTAGCTGGTGTACTTTTTTACGTTGATCTTCAGGAAGTCGCTGGCACCCAATCAAGTCAGCCAACAGGTCCTTAGTTGGATTAATGGTGCTCATGACAGTAACTTTCTCCTAAAAATAATTTTTACAATGCATAGCTCTAAATAAGTTACATGTATGTAAATCAGTCTTTCTTTTTTTCTACCAAAATATTAATACATAAGCAAGAATACTTTGAAACTGTCACGTGGTTTTAACCTCCACATCTTTTCAAAGAGAATCAAGAACTTAAATGGAAAAGATCTGCAAATTAACCATGAACATGCAGTAAGAATCTGCTGCCTGAACTGTGCTTTCTCTGGCTTTATTCTTTAGTGGCAAGTGAATCAGGACAATCCCAAGACATTTTACTCTGTGCTTTGATTAAACAAGGGCTCAGTATTACAGATAAAAAATTAGCAATTACTGCTTCATCTTGTAGGTTTTAGAAAGACCTGTACGTGTATTATAGTGTATATGTCAGCAATGCTGTATAAAGGTGTTTAGGAGAGACGGTCACTCAGGACATGATTCAGCTCATGGGAGTCTGTGAGCAAAATCACCGAGGCCTGCTTGGACCAGGGTGCCTCTTGGCCAAGAGTGGACTCACAGGGAAAACAAAAATGCTGAAGAAGGCAGAGTTCATATGACGGAGAGCTTGGCTTGTAACTGCAAAACTCAAAATATAG
This sequence comes from Montemys delectorum, assembly GCA_019843815.1. Lineage (NCBI taxonomy): Eukaryota > Metazoa > Chordata > Mammalia > Rodentia > Muridae > Montemys > Montemys delectorum. The sequence continues at coordinate 69,141 of JADRCD010204629.1, read as the reverse complement.
AAAACTTTCTCCAACAGCAATCTAGAAGATACTTGGGAAGCCAGACTAAGGCAATCTAAGGAAAAGGTGGCAAGGACCTAAATATGAACCTACTCTCTATCACCTTAGAGAAATGGCTTAAATTCCTTCACTGGTCTCAGAGCCCAGTGGGTTTTATTCACAAATAGGTAAGCAGTCACAGCTCCACACATCACACAGAACTCACTCTGTTGTAATAAAGCAAAGAGCGCAGTGGTGGAGCAGTGATCTAACTAGTACGTGTGAATCCCCATCTCAGTCCCCACATTAAAAAGACACATAGTATACATAAGCCAGACTTACCCTCTCTGTTACTTTATCAACCTCTATGTACATGAAGTTCAGATTTTGGTCAAAATGTTGATCTTTGAATACACCTTTCCTGATCATCTAAAACCAGAAACAAATGGCTTTAAAACAACTTCAAATCTTGCCTGGCACACTACCAACTCTATATAATAACAATTCACAAACAATATTATTCACGACTTTCTTGCTCTCCTCAGAAGCAAGAGCTCTTAGCACATCTGCAGTGCTTAGCTCCCTTCTCTTCTGACCAGCACACTCCCTGACATGCTAACTCTAATGTGCTGCTCTTTCCATTCTGCCTCTACATGGCTGCATTCTTCCTCATTGAAAAAGGAGTTTCCTTTGATAGCTCTTGACTGGTGAGAATCACTAACTGAAATAACAAGAAAGGCTTTACACGGGGCAGTGGTGGCGCACGCCTTTAATCCTAGCACTCAGGAGGCAGAGGCAGGTGGATTTAAGCCAGCCTGGTCTACAGAGTGAGTTCCAGGACAGCCAGGGGTACACAGAGAAACCCTGCCTCGGAAAAAAAAAAAAAAAAAAAAAAAAAAGAAAGGAGCTACAGCATCAGTACAGCTGCCACCCACACCTGAGAGCTGTACTTTATAGCTAGTCTAGGTGACAAAGTGTAAGCAGTCTTTGAGTCTATAGGAAGGAAATTAGCTTACCTTATTTGGCATTTTTCCTTTAAGGTCCATGGCGAGCTTCAACATATGGTTATTAGTTTTGCCAGGGAACAAGATTTTTCCAGTATAGAGTTCATATAAGGTACAACCTACAGACCACATATCGATACCGTAGTCATAGCTTTTCCCTATAACTGAAAACAAAATGGAGGTTTTAATACATGAGGATAAGAACCAACGATTCCTTAATTTTTATTTCCAGTAATGGGGCACTACCTTAGCTTGAACTATAGCCAAATCCATAATATCGTAGTTTAGTTTCATGGTTTTTTCCCACTAATTCTTAAAGAGATACTTTAAAAAATAAAAAACAAAAACAAAAAAAGCAAAACAACAAAAAAATGCCAACAGGTTTAAAAACAGGGAAAGGAGAGGAACTGGAGGGACAAGAACAGATGCTTCTCTTTCTCCTTTGACCTTTGCTGGAGGTGCTAGTCAACCTCAACCCAGGCAACAGGAAGAGAAAAACCAAAGGTCCCACACAATCCATAAACGTGATAATCAGACCTTGAACAATCAAGAGCAGTCTTCTAAAGTCGAGGATTTTCCACAACTGTTTTGCTACTCTTGCTCGACATGATCAAGACTCCTGTCACAACTACCTTCATTCCACCTGAGGAGGATGAACTTGCTATGGTTCCCTTCCTCATGAATGAACTCGTGCAGCTGCTGAAGTGTGATGGAAAACAGTGCTTAGACATTGCACACGCTGCTTCCACCACAGAGGATGGCCCACGTACGACAACACTCTAAGACACTTACTGATCTCTGGAGCACGATAAAATCTACTGACAAGATAAGGCGTTATGTCATTATCTGCAACATGAGAAGCCGATCCAAAATCACAAAGCTTTAAAATTGTTTTGGATTCATTAACCTGTAAAACATTTTTTAAGGAAATTCAATTCATGTCATGAATAAACAAATTAAAATTATCTTTATGAACTTAAGCTAATCCCTATCCTAAGAACAAAAAAATCACTCACTTCAAAATTCCCTTTCTAAAATTATACAAGTCCCTAATTATAAAAAAGTGTTTGTTCACTATTTTATTACAACTATAGTAAGACTTTTTTTTTCCAGTGAGTAAACACAGGGAATACCAGGTACAATTAATTTTACTTAACTGTATTTAAAATGCCATTTTATGAGGCAAAGCATTTCTAAGTTTCCCTTGAATGCTTAAAGTCAAGTTACTTTCTAAAGAGCACGAGAAAATTTATTAATAGAAAACCTCTGACTAAATCGAATACCAGTTGCCAGGAAATTACATTGGCAATGTAAGGAGGGCGACACGTGACTAACCACTAGTGATTCTTCATCAGTTACCTGGATCACATCATCTGAAACTGTCACCACTTTAAGTCTGAAAAATATTAAATCCCTTCAGTAGAAAGAATTAACAAGAAAATGTTAAATGTATCTAACAAAACTGATAAACATGAACTCTGTATTAGTCATTTGTTCTCCTTTCCTTGGTAAATACTTCCACATACACAGTAACAGTGACATCTGCTGAGAAAGGCTGGAGCTGCTCCCATGACTGCTGCCACTCATGACCAGAAGCATGTTCAGGATTAACAAGTGAAGAGAATTCATATTCCAGAGTCCCTTCCCCCCTTCAAAAGAGACACATACAAATTCTCAGTTGGGACTTGAACTTGGCCTACTGTTCCCATCCCCATGACAACGAATAGTTTAACCAGCTCTACTACTCTCTGGGGGAGGGAGGGCTATCCTTACAAAGTATAATCAGTGTTAACACACTAGACTATTGGTGGGACCCACAGAACTAAGTTCCTATCCCCAGCCCAAGACAGAGTCTCTCTACATAGCTTTGGCAGGCCTGGAACTCATATATGTAAACCAAGCTGGCCTTGAACTCACAAAGTCCACCTGCCTCTGCCTCCAAGTGCTGAGATTAAAAAGGCAAGAGCCACTAAGCCCAGCCAAATACAAATTATTTTCAACTATAACATCAAGACCAATTTTCTTACTTTAGAAACCAGCAGAAAGTTGTCTTAAAAAATGGTAAACACATTTTTTATAAAAACAAGCAAGCAAATAATCCACGCAGCTACTGAAAACGTTGTAACACCTGCTGTACCACACCCAACCAACAACCACCCCACCCGACCCCAGCCCAAGAGTGCACGCGCGCGCGCGCACGCGCACACACACACATACACACACACACTCTTTTAGGTTGCTATGCAGCTTCTATTTCCCATGAGGACTGCTGCATATCATGTGACTAAAACCAGGCATTAGATTGTCACAAGTGAAATTAGTTCCAGGTATTCTCTGAGATTTTTTTTTTTCCAAGAAGGAATATTTAATTTCCAAACTTCATGTGGAAATCTAAATTAACACTGATTAAAAGAAGAAAGACAGTACTAAGAATAAAAGTTTCTAGGGCACTGTCACACATGAAACTGCCACAGTCCTCCACAATGTCTGCTGTGTAACTGTCTAAACTGCAAGTGTTTATTCTATATGTATATTGTTTTTCACAATTTTTTAAATGATAAATCTGTGTAAAGTTGGCTATTTGATTTTATAATCCACTTACAATATACCTACCATTTCACCAATAGCTCAGCAATCCCACCCCTAAATGATATCAGGCACGCAACATGATACAATGCAAACATAAGCCAAGTACCAGTATGGAATGTGTATCATTATTAATTTAACAGCCTGGAAGGAATTATTCTAAGATAGATGGTATGTGTGTGCCTCAATGGGTAAAAGGCTGGCTTTACAAGTAGGAGGACCAGAGGTCAGAGCCCAGACACACACATAAGCAAATGGTGTTAAGCACCTCTATGTCAGCACTAGAACGGTAGGCACAGGGTACTCACAGGGGCTCACTGGCTGGCTAATCTAGCTAATGGGTAAACTCCACATCCAGTGAGAGACTGTCTCAAAAAAAAAAAAAAAAGAAAAAAAGAAAAAAGAAAGAAAAGAAAAGAAGAGATGGAGAAACAGTAAAGACATTCTATGCTGATCTTTGACCTCCACATGCTCACACACAGGCACACGTTATACACACGTGCACACACTCATGTACCAAATACATAAAACCATATAAAATAAATGTGAACTAAAGAGCTTTGGGACTCATTAAACTTTTTGACATCACAAATTTGGGGATCCAGTACTAGAGACTGAAGCCAGTGTCTCATGAAAGCATCAAGTCCTCTATCACTGCGCTTCAGCATCTCCTACCCAGTCACAATCAATAGTTTAAACATGAGTTCCCAGTAAAGAAAGCCTTACATATGTGGCTCTTCCTCTGGGGCATTATTCTAGAACTGATTTTAAAAAAGCATGCATTAAACAAACCAAACCAACCAAACAAACCCAGAGGTGTAAGGGCTAGGAAAATCCTTCAGTCATTAGGAGGCTTCTGATCCCTGAGAAACAGTGGCGTGGAGGTGGCGTTTGGTTCCTAGAACTCACATGGCAGCTCACAACTGTCTATAATGCCAGTCCCAAGGAATCTGGTGTCTTGCCGTCTGTGGACACTCCACTTTGTGTGTGTGTGTGTGTGTGTGTGTGTGTGTGTGTGTACATACACACAGAGAAGACATCCATACACTTGAAGTCAAAATAAAGAGGAAAAAAAGAAAAAATAAATAAAAGGAAGAAAACACATGTTGTAGAACCCATCACTGGCAGACAATGAAGCAATACACGAAGTTGTGAATCTGCTTCAGAATGTGAATAGCACAGAAAGGTGGAGGGGCCAAGGAAGGCAGAGGTATGCTTCTGCACTACGCTAGCACCACAGTGACAGATCTCCAAATTTCAAAACCATCAGACACTGAAATCTGCTGGCAGTACATGAGAAATCACTAACAAGAGATGTCACTACGCCAAAGGAAGGCCTCTTAACAATACCTAGCCGGAGCTGAACCTTACTGCTTGGGTCCCCAGAAGCCAGCTTCAAAGGTCAAAAAAAAAAAAAAAAAAGTACCTAATCTCAGCATGAGATTTGGGCAACTGGGGCAAGAAAACAGTGAGTTTGAGGCCACTGAAGAGCAAGACTGGATCTCAAAAACCAAGTGAACCAAACGAGCACTCCAAATAGCTGTTCAGCAGAAAGCAGTTCCTGTGTCCACAAGACACAACACCAAACATCCTTCTCTAACTACTCAAGGAGATCATTCCCATCATTCTTGGGGTCACTGAATACTATAAATCCCTCCATCAAAATTTTAAAAAGGGACAACTCATTTCCTCTTTCCTCATAGTTTTCTATGAAATTCACTGCTCAATTTCAAACAAAGATAAAATTTAGCAAGTGATGAGTTATTAAACATAGAATTATATTAAATGTCATTTTACAGTATAACAATAATCCTATTATTAGTAAGAAGAGATATGGATGTACACACAAGGTGGTATGGTTGTTTTGACTTACCAGAATATTATCTGGTTTGATATCTGCATGTAGGATATTACATCTTTTAAGGAGTTTCAATGCCAGGAACAACTGCTGACTGTATGATCTTACAGCCTTGATATGGAGACCCACGTCCTTACCATATTTTTTTAATACTTCTCGCAAATTCATACTTTAAGGAGAAAAGACAAGAAAATGGGGTCAAAAATCAAATACAAAAGGCAAAAATACTTTCAAGCACAAAGTAAAATCAAGTGCCTAATACAACTTATATAATTGTTTGAGAATCCTTATTCCGAATACCTGATAAATTATTTGGCACCGAGATGGGAGAATAACAGTATGTCCATAATACAGTTTCCCAATAAAGCTCAATTTTCAAATTAAACAAAGGAAGAACTACATTACTTGAGAAGGTCTTCACCTGAAAATACAACTTAGAAGCCATATTGCTAAAGGTCAAACTGCTACCTGTCCCCACCACTCCTTGCTGACCTGCAGGGTGCCTGAGGTTTCTTACTGTCTGCTACCCAATACAGAACTCTATGTTCTACACTCTGATGATTTTCAAGATGATACAGTTAGTAAGAAGAACCAACAGGAAAACTAAGCAGTTCTTCACATTTACCCAGCATGAGGCTGCCAGATAAACTACAGAGCAATTGACTGTACAGGTCATGACACTTTACCTGAGAGGCTCAAAAACGAGACAGAGATGCTGTTTGTGGTAAAAGTGTCTAAAGAGGCGCAGGCAATGGAACTTGTCATCGGGATCAGCATCATTAAGTTTTTTCAAGAACTCTAGCTCTTTTAAACCAGTTTTTTGCCTTCAATGAAAAAGAGATTAGGACACAAGAATTTAGGAGTGACATCTGTTAGACATGGCCTGATAAACTATGGGTAGCACACTAACTACCTTTTTAAATCTCAAAATATCTTGATATAATTATTATTCTGGTTCTTCTGAGAGTATAACTATTGGGGATGTCTTCCTAAATATAACTTTTTAAGGACAATCTGACTAAACTCTCATAGCCTGCGTCTAAAGTGAGAGTGTCTACAGCACAGAAGGTTGGACATCCTAGCCAATTATCTTTCTAAACCTAGGACAGTCAGAGACTGCGAGAAAAATCTATAATACTTCTAACATTTGAAGGCCAGTCAAAAGCTGGCTCTATCACCAGCTCGGTGTGGGAGCTGGCAATTATTGATGTTTATGAAAGAAAAAAAGTTAAGGATGACAGACATAAATAATTCCTGTCAGTAGCTAATGAATCATTTTGATTTGCTGGCTGCTATGTGCTCAGTAACAATTCATATCCTTTCATTTTTCCTACTTAGATTAAGGCTGTCCGAGCAGATGGCATTAGGTGACACAGAAGGAGGGGGTCTAAGGACATACTGGTGCAGAGTAGGTACTGAAATGAGTTTGACATAATAGAACTTTCCATGTAACACATGGCTCTAAATTTAAAATCCTATAGTCAAAAATCTTTTCTAAAAATTTTAGTAAACTAATATTCTTGTTGGGTGTTTTGTTGATTTGATTCAGTTCTGAACTTACATGAGTTCATTGTTCCTGATGATCTTTACAGCCACTTCCTGATTGGCTCTTGCATTATCCCTGGCGCGGACAACATTGCTGAACACACCCTGCCCAGTATAGCCATACACATTATAACGCTTATCTAGGACTTCCCCAATGTTCACACCTAAAACCAAATTTAAAAATTAAAGATATGATTATGAAAACAAAATCAAGAAGTCATTTACGCACTGGAGTTATTTAAAACTGGATCAAATCTCCACTCTTTCCAATACACAATAGAAATCCAGTCACTGACTGCACTGGTCATCCTTTCAGAATGTGACAGAAGCTCTCACAGTTCCTGGGACCTATCAACTGCTGACAACTTTATAAACACTTCAATGAGGCGTCTTCAGCTGCAGCACTGCATGACAAAGGCTTTCATGATTAGCACCTGAGCTCCTTGGTACACTGCTTCTCTTGACTTATAACCAAAAGATGCTCAAGTGGTAGACTCTCTTCTCTAGAGAATTCACTCATGCCTGAAAATTTCTACATACAAATTTAGGCTTGCATTAATTAATAGGCAATGCTTCTGGGCTGCTGATTGGAATATAATAAAAATTCACATGCCATCACTGGCTGTGCCATACCTGTCTAAAAAGAGTTCACCAATGTGTGATCATCTGAGCAGTGTACTTTTATGGAATTGCACAATGAATTTTAAAGTTGATGAGAAATGCAAACTTACGGTAATAGCCTTCTGCATCTGTCCAATTATCTCTGAGGTTAGGATTCTCTTTGAAATCTTTCCCAATGCCAGCAGCCCGGAGACGAGCACTCTGAAATGAAGGAGGAGACCAGGTGATTGCATGCTTAATGCAACTCCTTAAGTAACTCCTTAATAACAAAAAATGGCAATGCTAGCATTTTATTATATTATATGATTGTTGTTACTATTGCTTATATACAAATTCAAGGTAGCCAAGGTAGAATTACCAAAATGTCTTACATCTTAAATTACAGGAAACATATTTAAGAAAGATTTCCAAAAGCTTTGGGGCTTGATTAGGCACTAAAAATTAAAATAAAAGTTCAAAATCAGATCTAGTTTCCTTTAGCTGATGAGCTAGACTGGAGAAACTCCTACAGACTGGAACTCAGTTAACCAACCACAGTGTCCAACATTACCTACCGATCTGCATCATTTCTTGCCTGCCTCCTTGCCCATGGAGAAATTTGTACCCTTACCACACAGGCATGAAATTTAACATTCACTGGCTGTACTAGGTTGAGCCTGTGTGGAAAAATTAAAAATAACATCTCTCTAGTATTTGTGAATAACCCTATTCCATAGTATTCTCCATGACACCCATAACGCCCTGCAATAATGCTGTAGTTTATTAAACACCCTCCCACACACACACTCCCACTCCCTAGTCTTTGGGATGAAGGCTTTGGTTCCCAAGCTGGAACTGATGGGAGGCAGTGGAATCTTTTAAAGAGCTGACACCTTTAGATCGAAGGAGCTTGTGAGACCCCCAACCCTCTTCTTCTCCCCCTTCTTGACGATTAAATGTCTATTCATGGACCCAAACCAGCAAGGCCAACTGATTATGGACTAGAACCCAAACAAATCTTTTTCTTTATAAATTAATTATCCAGTTATTTCATTAGAGTAACAGAAAGGGAACCAAGTATCACCTAGGCAAATGGTAAGTGGTGATACTTCAATGGGGGCAGTATTTACCTCATCTTCTCTTAAACCATTCTCTTCTAGTGTTCCTGCTGTGCTCTATGTGATGCATTACAGACTTCTAAGGCCATACACAACGTCTCACACAGTGATTATTCTACCTCATTTTGATTTTTTTCCTGTAACATGTAGCCTTTCTCTTTCTTCTTACTAAGGCCTTATATTTATGATCCTTTAAATATAAACTGAAATGGCTTCAGACTTTCAGGTTTATCTGTAGTAAAGGTTTTCAATAAAAAGGCACTAGTAAAACATTACAGCAAAAAAAAAAACCAAAAATAAAATAAGAACAGAAAATCCCTACTGACAAAGACCACTTCACCAACCCGATCATGGTATCTAACTACTACACATAAATTTCTGTTCATGTGCGGAGCTGCCATCTGCACATACATGCACACAAGTACTACACATTTAGGCTTTTGGGTAGATGTGCAACTTTGGTAAAGTTCTCCAATTCTTCTCTTGTATATCTTTTAAAACCTCTGATACAGTTTTGGCCTCAGAGATGAACAAAGCTGGTACACTTCAGTTCTGACAGGCTGCTTACAGCCTGTCCAGATGTTAGCACTTCCAATGTTGTTAATGTAAACCTCCTTGCTCTGTAACTACTCACAAGCATTAGATACTCAGACTTTTTCCTATGTCACTGATTTAAAATGACTCACATCAAAATAAGCAGCAAACATATCATCAGATTCTGTAAACATATCAGGTGCCAAAAGCTTCTTCTGAGATGAACCTTAAATTAAATAAATAGGATGCATTAGAACATGAGACACAAACGCAGAACTTCACATCCAAGTCAACGGAAGAATCCGTAGTATTAAACTTCTTACACAATGGCTTTCATTAATAATTTAACTGAGAAACAGGTTTTTACACTTGATATGAAATATCCATTGCAAGTACAAAGCAGAAAAAGTAACATCAACTTTTGCCATGGCTAGTTTAGATACATAGCTCCATGATATCTTGGATTAAAATGAAAAGGTATCCCTAAAACCTTCTTAATTTAAGCCAGGGTGGTGTATGCTCATTCAATCCCAGCACTCTGGAAGCAGAGGCAGGCAGCTCTCTCTGAGTTAGAGGCCAGCCTGCTCTACAGAAAAATTTCCAGGACAGCCATGGCTACAGAGAGAAAGCCTGACTTGAAAAACAAACAAAAAACCTCTCATATTAAATACTGCAAAGGGTAAAGTCCCCCTTTAGTCAGATATAGATCAGCCTCCACCAGTTTAAAATTTGCCCCTAAAATATCTAATACTCATATAGAAAACTGGACAAGGAAAAAAGAACTACAATGGTTTTCAACAAATGAACACCCAAATCACAGTGAGGGAAATCTAAATCCAAGCTGCCACTAGCTTACAAGTACTTATCAAAGACAGTGACTAAAACTCTAAGACAACAATACCACATGAATAAGACTTTGGATAAGTAAGTACCTAGATGTGGTTTATAGAATGGCAAAGTTACCTAACTTGCAAGAGGAGAGTTTGACAACTTATAGCAAGAGCACACACAAATAGTCCACTACTGATCTAGGAATCCCACTTCTTACATTAATACTGGAGAAATGAAAACAGAAACTAAAACCTTTTTGTGGTCAACAAAAAGTCAGTAGTGTTAATTAAACTTCTTTTCCTTCTCGTACATTGGCTTTCTAGGCAACTTCCAAAACTGTGCCTCAGTAATGAAAACGACCTGATGTGCATTCTTATTAAATTAGAATGCAATGGGTGGCCACAATTCAGTCAGATGCCTGAATAAAATATTCTTGAGAACAAGAAATGGGAATCAGTAGAGTCCTTGTCTTGCCAAAACCTGTATTAAACAAGGAGGGCATCAGAGCAGTACACACTTGTGATTCCGCACTGAAGAGACAGACAGCGGCTCCCTAGCCAGCCAGCAGGGCCTACTCAGCAAGCTGCAAACCAGGAAGGGACCTTGTCTCAAGAAAAGACAGGTGGGAGCCGGGCAGTGGTGGTGCATGCTTGTAATCACAGCACTTGGGAGGCAGAGGCAGGCGGATTTCTGAGTTTGAGGCCAGCCTGGTCTACAGAGTGAGTTCCAGGACAGCCAGGGCTACACAGAGAAACCCTGTCTCGAAAAACCAAAAAAAAAAAAAAAAAAAAAAAAAGAAAAGACGACAGGTGGGAACTGAGAAATAAAATCAAAGGTTTTCCCTTGGCCTGCTTATGCACTCCTACTATACAGACACATATATATACAAACTAAGTGAAAAAGCTCGTTAATACAGAACATTACTTGAGCATAATATTCCTACTCTTTTTAACTTTCCTCAGCTCTAACTGTTATGAGGTGACACTGCTAATCCTGCAGAAAAGCTTCGTTAGATGCTCTAACTCACCATTACTCTGCTCAACTGTCATTAGATTATGCTTGGCTTTTACTGAGGCCTCAAAGGTGTCAACATTCTCCCGTTCATATTCTTTTACGTCAGCAGCCACCCGCTCCAAGATGTCGTCTGGCGAAGGAGATCGTGATCTTGTGCTGCTCTGGGGGCTGCTTGGCTCAGATGGCACAGATATATTGCTATCTTCAGCGAGATATTTATATTTCTATAATAACAAGAGATGCATTAGCTTCATAAAACCACATATTATCTAAATATATTACTTGCAAAGAGGAGCTGCATTAGAGCACTGGGAGTACTGCAAATGTAAAACAACAAAGGCATCCACACCTGGCTTACACCAGGGTCACAATACTTACAAAATTCCCTACTGTGCAAACTCTGAAAAGAAGTTGTGTTGTGGTGTACATTCATCAGGTAGAATGTACCTGACCTGATCATATGAAATTCTATCCTCTGGCATGACTTTTGTCTCAGGACAGCCAAGGAGATGTGGTTTGTCTTTCAAAGCAACAAATCTTATTGCTTCATGACTGTTGAGATGTGTATAACAATCTTTCTCACCCAGCTTTCATTTAAACCCCAATTGTGGGCTGTCAATATGGTTCAGTGGGTAAACTCGACTGCCATTAAGCTGGCAACCCAAGTTCAATCTCCAGAACCGATACACAGTGGGGAAAAAAACAACTCTACCAAATGATCCTCATGCTCACACTCATTCACTCACACATACACACACACACACACACACACACACACACACACACACACACACAAATGCAAAAGCCTGAAACAAAATTGAAATTGTAAAATTTGCCATTATCCTTTTAGATACAGTTTTTTGTATAGTACCAAATAATTGATTTTGCTAAAAGAACTTCCAATTTATCCTACATTGTAAGAATTTTCATGTTAGGGGCTGGAGAGATGGCTCAGCGACTTAAGAGCACTGACTGCTCTTCCAGAGGTCCTGAGTTCAATTTCCAGCAACCACATGGTGGCTCCCAACCATCTGTAATGGGATCCAACGCACTCTTCTGGTGTGTCTGAAGACAGCTACAGTGTACTCACATACATAAAGATAAATATATATATTTGAAATCTTTTTTTAACATGAAAAATTTTTTTAAATTCTCATGTTTTACACAAGAAGTTTATATTACAGTTCAAAGAGCAAGAGATCAGTTTTAATAACTAAAGATATGGCCATCTTTATAAGTCTCATGAATGTGTGTAAACTCTTCTAGTGACCTGGTTACTGTCACTACTTCTTTCTTTGCTCAACTTAAAAGCCTTTATTGTACTGATGACCAAGCTCTAGAAGGACCAGCACATACCTGCACAATCGCTTGCCTCTGTATTCTTCTCTGTTCTATTAGAGCCTCTTCATCTTCTTCCTCCACATCAAAATCTTCAAGGCTTAACAAAAAAAAAGTTTTCAAACATTTTTGCAGATTTCCAAACTGTTAACTTGTACATTTTCAAATTAAAGTTTGAGCCATGGTCTAAGCCATCACTGATCCAAGGCTCAAAGTTGTCTAATGAGAACACAGAAAATTTTACTCTTACCTTGTTCACTGCACCAAAACGGAAAACAAGAAAGATCTCTGCATTCAAAATACTCACCAGAGATTCTTTTGTGACCTTAGAAAAGAGTTTTTACTGCTCTAATCTAAGTTTTTTTCATTTCTTAAACAAAAATGGAACAAGTAAGCTGACATTTTCTTTTTCTGGGTCACAGAAAGCTCATGGAAGCTTCTGGTGTATTTCCTATCAAAAATGCAGGCAGGCTGTGGTGCCACCTACAAACCCAGCAAAACCCAACATGATAAACAAAAAAGGATTAAAAAAAGAATACAAACACTTGACTTTTTTCAGATGGACATGACTCAATGTCCAATCCTACCTGGACTATCTGCCCTCATGTTCTTTAAGGACCTCTCCAATCTTTATGATCTACTAAGTGAGTAGTTTAACATGTGCATTCTGGCTATACCAAGCTCTACACAGAACCCCTCTCCTTCCCAGCTTCCTCAGTCATAGAACCAACAGTGGCTCCTTAGTTCAGGCACTGCTGAGTTTAGCATGGATTGTTTTGTGAAAGGAATTGATCTGTGCATTACAGGATCTAGTTTCCCTGGCCTTCTGCCACCAGGTGACAACATGTCTTCAGACATGAACAAAATGTCTCCAGGGAGGCAAAAAGTGCTACTGAGAAACACTCTTAGCTTTGCTTCTGAGATAGTGCTTTAGAAGCTTGCATTTTAAACCATTTTCTTATATTTTAGTATTAGTCACACCAGGCAGTGGTAGTGCACTTTAATCCCAGCACTTGGGAGGCAGAGGCAGGCGGATTTCTGAGTTGAGGCCAGCCTGGTCTAGAGTGAGTTCCAGGACAGCCAGGGCTATACAGAGAAACCCTGTCTCGAAAAACAAAAAAAAAAAAAAAAGTAGTCATTTGAACTGCTTCTACCTCATTGTAACAGATATACTGCCCACCAACTAGTCCAACAGAAAAGCATGCAACATCTGACATGAAAAGTCTAAATTTTGTATAAAACCTTTTCCCCTAAACTGGTCTGCTCTTTCTAATAAAAACAAAAGGAAGACAGTAAAATGACGGCCAGCCATCATTCAACTCAGTCTAGAAAAAGCAGAGTCCTTAAACTCTGAAAAACATACCTAATAAACACAGAGGGTTAGCTTTTCAATTCCGGATGAAACCAAGGATGCACTTATGACAGTTTGGCAGAAACTGAAGCCCTCCTAGTACACCAATTTTCCTAAACTAGAATCATGAAATGGTGACAGTCCGTTCTTACTTATCATCAGATGAAGACTCTTGCTCAACTTTCATTCCTTCAGAGAGACTTCCTTTAAATTTATCTTCCTTTACTTTGCTTCTGCTCCTTCTCCTATGACCACCCCGTGATCGAGACCTTCTTCTCAAGCGTGACCGGCTCCTTCGACTCCTATCTCTATATGAAAGAAAAAAAGGGACATATAAATATTTGTTAAAGTATCAAATAAAGTGAGCAAAAAACACCATGTGTGGGGAAGAATAAAGGGAGACTTTGAACTCTATGCTCAATTTTTCTGTGAACCTTATGTCCTCTCTACTGTCTGGTTTTGTGTGTCTACTTGACCCAAGTGAAAGTCATCAGAGGAAGGCTCCTCATTTGAGGAAATGCTTCTATAAGATCTAGCTAGAAGGCATTTCCTCAATTAGTGACCAATGGGGGAGGGCCCAGCCCACTGAGGTTGGTACCATCCCTGGGCTGGTGGTCCTGGGTTCTCTAACAAGGTAGCCTGAGCAAGCCAGTAGGCAGCAGTCCTCTATTGCCTCTGCAGTCAGCTCCTGCATCCAGATTCCTGGCCTGCTTAGTGTTTCTGTCCTGACTGCCTTCAATGATGGACTATAGATTCAGAAGTATAAGCTGAATAAACCCTTTCCTCCCTAACTTGCTTTTTTGGGTCCCTGTGTTTTGTTGCAGTAAAAGAAACTTAAACCAATACACCTTCAAAATCTATTCTATTAAAGAAAAGTACCCAGACATGGTCATACAACATACAATCCCGGTACTCTGAAGGAGACTATGAGAACTGGGAATAGCAAGATCCAAATTCTTTAGTAATTTGTTTTTAAAGGTTTTGTTTGTGAGGGCCTAAATGAATGTATGTATGTGTACAACTGGTATCTGCAGAGGCCTGAAAAGGACATTCAAGCCCCTGGAACTAATAGTCAACAACAGTGAGCCACCATGTAAGTTCTAGGAACCAAACCCAGGACCTCTGCTAGAGCAGCAAGGGGTCTAGAGGAAGACCACTCTCTGGCCTCTCACTTAGGAATTTAAACAATTTTCTCATAAAGATGGAGTTAAGCACAACAGAAACAAATACTTATGTTTCTTATTTCTTTGACTGTTCTAGAGACTAATCAAGCACTCTACTACAGAGCTACACTACCAGCATCTCTATACTCTTGAGTACCAAAGCTGTGACTCATGGGCTACTGCTCTGTATTGTGCTCATGCATACGTTATCTTGTGTGTAGACATGTTTGTGAGGGTGAGTGCACACATCCCTGTGCAATAATGCAGAGACCAGAGTAGATGCCTTTCTCTATTGTCCTCCATCTTACTGCCTCAAGACAGTCTCACAATGACCTAGAAACTCACATTTATAGCTAGAGTGGCCAGCTCTCAGGATCCACCTGTCTGAGCCCTAAATGCCAGGTATCTGAAGCCATACTTAGCTTTCTATCTGAGGGCTGGGTTAGGTGAACTCAGGTTTTCATGCTGGTAGAGCAAGTATTCATTTTCATATGCACCGAGGCATCTCTCCAGCCATGCATTTATTAATAAGGCAAAACTGAGGTTTCCTCTGGGTCTCAGCTATGTTTATTCTCTAAGCTGCTTATGTCAGCTGTACTTATCCGAAACTGTATTACCTAACTATATAAACTTCAAAAGTGACAGTGTAAGCTAGAGTTTTCTGTGAAACCTAAGTTGAAACTACAAGGACAGGAGAACAGATGGTTGCTAAGAACTAGAGTCAAAGGAGACACTGAGCACCAAGAGGCAAGATCTTCTCCCCTAGACTAGAGTGATAACTGTGATGACTAGACGTGCCTGGCACAACTCCTAACTTTATACACAAGAGTTTGATACTTTATAAAGTCTTAAAATTTTAGTATTTAAACCCGTGTATGAATGTGAGCGTGTACACACTCAAACACACACCAGAAAACAAGTCTCTCCTTTTTAAAAGAATTATTTACTTATTTTATATATATGAGTACATTAAAGCTGTTTTCAGACACACCAGAAGAGTGTATTGGATCCTGTTACAGATGGTTGTGAACCACCATGTAGTTGCTGAAAATTGAACTCAGGACCTCAGTGCTCTTACCCACTGAGCCATCTCTCCAGACCCCAGAAAACAACTCTGAAGACTTTGTTCTCAGATGACACCATGTAGGATCTGGGGATTAACTTATTCAGGCTCTGTGCAAGCATCCCTTCCTATTCGCCTAGTTATGCTTTAATAAAACCAATTTAAGACCACACTACTGGCGGTCTGTCTGGGCCGGCCAGTGCCCTGAGCAGACTTTGGGCACAAACTCTGCAGTCAATCCCACTCCCAGGTGTTCTAACACGCTCAGGATCAGAGGTGAAGAGGACACAACATCTGTCCCAACACTGGGAATAACTGGGACCACTGGGACTCAGGCACGCAGGAACTCTACCAGTCCAGTGGCACTGGTTCCTTCTGGTTTGTCTGGGCCGGGGCCCTGAGCAGACCTTGGGCATAAGTTCCACAGCCAGTCCCACAACACCCAAAGGAAGCTCCACTCCCAGGTGCTCTAACAAGCCCAGGATCCCAGAATCACAGGATCACAGAGACAGCTTGACTGAGGAGTTCTGACACAACCAAGATCACAGGAAGGACAGGCTCCAGTCAGATTTAGCCAGGGCAGATGGCAGTAGAGATAACCAGATGATGCGGGGCAAGCGTAAGAATATAAGCAACACAAACCAAGGTTACTTGGCATCATCAAAACCCAATTTCTACCACCATAGCAAGTCCTGGACACACAATCACACCAGAAAAGCAAGATTCAGATCTAAAATCACTTCTCATGGTGATGATACAGGACTTTAAGAAAGACATAAATAACTCCCTCAAAGAAATAACAGGAGAACACAAGTAAACAGCTAGAAGCCCTTAAAGAGGAAACACAAAAATCCCTTAAAGAACTACAGGAAAACACAATCAAACAGGTGAAGGAAATAAACAAAACCATCCAGAATCTAAAAATGGAAATAGAAACAATAAAGAAATCAGAAAGAGACACAACCCTGGAGATAGGAAACCTAGGAAAGAAATCAGGAGTCATAGATGCAAGCATCACCAACAGAATACAAGAGATAGAAGAGAGAATCTCAGGGGCAGAAGACACCATAGAAAACACAACAGACAAAGAAAATGCAAAAAGCAAAAAGCTCCTAACCCAAAACATCCAGGAAATCCAGGATGCAATGAGAAGACCAAACCTAAGGATAATAGGTATAGAAGAGAGTGAA
>JADRCD010204629.1:0-51567 GCA_019843815.1 Montemys delectorum | reverse complement strand
CCTGGGCAGATGTCACACAGACCCTACAAGAACACAAATGCCAGCCCAGGCTACTATACCCAGCAAAACTCTCAGTTACCACAGATTGAGAAAACAAGATATTCCATGACAAAACGAAATTTACACAATATCTTTCCACAAATCCAGTCCTACAAAGGATAATAGATGGAAAACACCAATATAAGGAGCAAAACTATATCCTAGAAGAAGCAAGAAAGTAATCTTTCAACAAATCCACACAAAACTAGTTCCACCTCTTACAACAAAAACAACAACAATTACTTTTTCTTAATATCTTAATATGAAAATTAATTATTACCAACATATTCTAATGGATTGAAACCCAAAAATATGAGAAATTAGAAATTTGTTGACTGTCATCCAAGGTCTCTCTAATCTGGTAATTGGGGAAATAGGTTCAATATTGTACAATCCATATACACTTTCTGCTTGTTTGTACATGACAGTGTCTTGCTGTGTACCACATAATGGTCTTGAAATCATGCGTCTCCTATCCCAGCCTCTCTATTAGTATTGTTTATTTCATGTTTTTACACTATACTATGGTTTTCAGAACAGCTTATATATTTCAAAAGTATTTATATACCCAAGGGAGACATAGACAATTAACTTGGAAGGTGGCTTGTAAGAGAACAACAAAGAGTGAGACTGGATGTTTTGCTTGACATTTGTAACTATTGAATCAAGTTTGAAGAGGACTTTATAAGTTACTCTTTCTCTGAGATGAACGATTTTCCAAATTATCACAGCCAATGAATCAGATTCTTACTCTCACCTAATGTCTGTGCCACCCTCCAAGAAGAACCATTGTTCATTGAAACAGTTGGTGAATGACTTTCTGGATATACCATCTTAATACACACACCATTTTTTAAATGAACGTAACCTGTTCTCTGTGGGCTGAAAATAAAAACACTCACTCAAGTCAAATAGTTTTGACCATAGCAGGATGGCCTACAATTCATTCCTTCGCGCACCAGAACTGTCAACTCTCAGCTTAGCTACGATGGAGGTAAAATCCTTTGGTACTGTGAAGGCCATTGAAGTACAGCCTTATTACAATGAAATCCAATGTCTAATAATTGTTCTTATTTTGGGCTTGTACCATAGTAAGAGCCAAGATTTTAAGCTCTACTAAAAACAAAACAAACAAAGAAAAACAAAAAGACTTTATCTGTTTATGTTCATTTAAAAAAATACTAGTGGTGATGTATTATTTTAAAATATACAGTTAACAAGTTTGGAGTTATTTAAAATTTATATTGAGAAAAATGTATGTATTTTCAGTATTGCTGTAGACAAGCATCTACATAAGACTGTTGAATTGTTTTATATCAAACAACTTTTATAATACTCATTTTTATTGTTATAATATTTTATAACTCTTAAAGAATATGACAAAAAAAGGTATTGTAGGTATTGAAGGGGGGTCTCTGGGAGGAGTTGGGGTACAAAAGGGAAACAAGAATGTGATTTAATTCTATTTACTTAAAATATGTTTTTAAATGTTAACAAATTCAGATAAATTGAAATCATGTATCTTTTCTTATCATAATGCAATAATATACACTTTATATATGATGTTTTCTAGCAATGAGTTGAAATGTTTATTTTTAGTCAGAAAATCCTAATCAGAAATCAAGTTACTTATACAACCTTTTAGCCAGGGCTAGTTAACAAAATTGTTAAGTATTAATCAGTTTTAAAGACTGATTTTTAAAAGACTGTTTTTTATTCTGTGTGTCTGTGTGCATCAACACTGTGTATGCAGGTCTGAGTTTTAAAAGACTGTTTTTATTCCGTGTGTCTGTATGCTTGAATACTATGTGTGTGCAGGTCTGTCATGTCCAGGAGGGCCAGAGGAGGGCTCTGGACCTCTTGGAGCTGGAGTTACATATGGTGTGGTCACTTGATATAAATGTGGGTCTTCTGGAAGAGCAGCTAAGCCATCTCCCTAGACCTATAACTGAATTTTTTTTTTTTTTTTTTTTTGGTTTTTTTGAGACAGGGTTTCTCTGCGTAGCCCTGGCTGTCCTGGAACTCACTCTGTAGACCAGGCTGGCCTCAAACTCAGAAATCCGCCTGCCTCTGCCTCCCAAGTGCTGGGATTAAAGGCGTGCGCCACCACTGCCTGGCTTATAACTGAATTCTTAAAGACCAATAGTTTGTATAAATTTCAAAGGAAACTACACTAAAGAAAACTGTGTTGGGCTGGAGAAATGGCTCAGAAGTTAAGAGCACTGGCTGCTGTTCCAGAGGACCTGGGTTCAATTCCCAACACTCACATGTCTGTAACTCCAGTTCAAGAGAACCTGACACACTATGCAAATGTACATGCAAGCAAAACACCAATGCACATAAAAATAAAAATTAAGAAAAAGAAAATTGTGCAGTATCCCATGCTGGCAGAAGGAATCTATGGGATCACGATTAAAATGTTTCAGAGAAAAATGGTCTGTGTAAAAACCTGGCAACGTAGCTAACTTAAGTTTCAAAATGAGGCAAAGGTTAAGGAATGGAGAAGATAGCATTGGTCCTTCATATTTACCTTCTCCGAGGAGATCTGCTTCTTCTTCTAGGAGACCTGCTGCGTCTCAATGGGGAACGGGATCTCCTTCTAATGGGAGATCTACTTCTTCTTCGGGTTGGAGACCACCTATTGATGGGGCTGGCATCTTTTGATCGTTCACATCTACCAAGGATATCATCTCGAGGTCGTGTTCTTAAGGGAACAAATCCAAGTTCAGAAAAAAATAGACCAAACTAAAAGAATCTGTTTCATATTTAAAAGGCGTAAGATTCACAAACTTAATGACAATAACTAAATTACTTTGAATCACCATTTAAAGTCGGATGACACTATTAACATTATGGTTGTTAGAGAAGGCATACAATAAATTTATTTCCCATAATTTCAAAATTTAAGAATTTAAAGACTATTTATATGTTTAAAAAAAAACTCTAATTGTATGTACAACTCAAAAGAAACTTCCCTAAATGGGCCATAATAGTTCACGTCCTCATTTTGAATTGTCTACGTATTGACATTTCTATGCTTAAGAATCTTATTTTGTTTGCTTATGTATGTGGACATGTGTGTGTCTTAGCACACATGTGGAAGTCAGAGATAACTTGAACTTTCTAAGATACTACTACTGTACATGTAAGGGTACTGGACAAATCCACTTCTGACTATTCTACGAAGAAGCCTCAAATATAACCAACAGATATCTATGGACAGAATAGTGAAAAATAAACCCATCAGCAAATATGGAACTTCTACACTGTAACAGAAACATATATGCATATGCGTATATAAATATATGTACATATATATCTTATATCTTTTTTTAAGATTTATCTACTTTATGAGTACACTGTAGTAGCTGTAGCTGTCTTTAGACACACACTAGAAGAGGGCATCAGATTCTATTACAGATGGTAGTAAGTTATCATGTGGTTGCTGGGAATTGAACTCAGGACCTCTGGAAGAGCAGCCGGTGCTCTTAACCGCTGAGCCATCTCTCCAGTCCCCATCTTATATCATATATATACTGTTACCAAAGCATGTTTTCAAAAAAAAAAAAAAGTATACCATCTATACTTTGAGATTAATTAAAAGACTCTATTGATAAGAAAATGTGCACATAAAGTGGGCTAACAGGATATAAACATGTTGTAAGGAGCTGTAAGGGCTGAGGAGTCCAAGAACTTACAGGTTTCTACATTATTTGGCTTTTACTTTAGTCCTGAACTTCATTTACAATTAAAAAAGGCAGGGGTGTTTTGAATAATTACTTAAGGTTGGCCTTTAATAAAACTTTCAAACTGGAATACCGAGGATGACTAAGAAACACTTCAGATAAAAACGATCAGTAAACCTAACAGCCTCAAAGCAGAAACTAAAGGAAAGGGACAGTTGTAGTGTAATGCTAGCCATAAATGAAGGGTAAACAGGCCCTGAGATGGAACTTTGAAAACTCTCTTCAAAGTTCAGAATGTGATGATGGAAACATCAAGATCAACTTAGAGTTCCACTGAACATATTAATATTAGTAGGAATGAGTAAACAGACTTCATACCATTTTACGAGCCCACATCTTTTGTAAAACTTGATGGATTTAAAAATTAATTCCTATACACAATAAGCAAGTTTCTGAAACACTTCTCCTAGTTTCCCCAAATTTAGTTCTATGATCCTAGTCAATCATTTGATTGTACACTAAACAAAAATTAGGGCCAGCATGGTGGGACACACCTTCAATCCCAGCAGTTAAGAGGCTGAAGTGAGAGTATTAAGTTTGAGGCCAGTCAGATCTCTTTCATTAGACCATGTCTCAAAACCCAGCCGGGTAGTGGTGGCGCACGCCTTTAGCCCAGCACTTGGGAGGCAGAGCAGGTGGATTTCTGAGTTCGAGGCCAGCCTGGTCTACAGAGTGAGTTCCAGGACAGCCAGGGCTATAAAGAGAAACCCTATCTTGAAAAACCAAAAAAAAAACAAACCAAAAAACAAAAACAAAAAAAAGGAGAAAAAAAATTTATAAAGGGCTCTCTTTCACTAGGCTAACATAATCCCATTTAGATTCTAGAAAACTCCTTAGATTTAAATGGTTGACTGAGTAAGTTAGAAGTCAGGAACTTGAAAAAGATAGTCATAAACTATTCTCAAAGCATACACAAATTACGATAAAAAACTTTAGTGTTATTAAAATTAACGCCCTGAATTATATTAAGAGTTATGAAACCCATCACTATCGCACTTAAAAATTATCTTTATATTCACTTTTTTCCTTTAATATATAAATTGCTAGTAAAAGCATGACTGTTTCGTGAACAGGTTACCTTGGAGAAGAAAGTCGTCGCCTCTCTGGTTCTCTCCGTTTTCTTTCTAAGGATCGGCTCTTGGCCCTTCTGCCTGGAGACAGAGTTCGAGAAGGCGATTTGCTCTGCTTAGATCTTCTGTCATTGAGAAGCGGAGACCTACTTCTTCTTGACTTGTCTCGTTGTTTTGGAGACAAACTTCTTCTTTTAGGACTACGGCCAGGTCTTCTACTGGGTGACCTATTTTCCTTCCCAGAAGAAGCATCTTTTGAAGGTGATTTAATTGGCTTCTTTTCTTTGTCAATTTCAGATCGTTTTGACTTCCGCTCTTTGGACCTTGACCTTCTGTCTTTGGATTTATCTCTTAAGTCAACTGGGGACTTGGATTTTTTAGATCTATCTCGACTTCGTTCATTTACAATTGGTGATTTTTTCCTATCCTTTATTTTACCTTTCTCTTCACTCTTCATCTTCTCATCAGCAGGAGATCTGGCCTTCCCCACTTTCTCTTGGGACCGCCGTCTAAGTGTAGGGGACTTTGACTTTCTTGCTTGGTCTTGAGACTTGCTTCTTTTGGATGGACTTTTGGATTTTCTCCTCTCCTTGGACTTGCTCCTGTTTGCTTTCTCTCTTACCATTTCCACAGCTCCCTTGCTTTTCCTTTTGTCCGATCTATGCCTAGTCCGTTCTTTGGATCTGCTCTTACTTCGTTTTTTTGCACTATTTTTGTTGTCCGTAATTTCAAGTTTTCCCCGTGTACTGGAAGACCTGGTACTGGACCTATTTCCATTTCTTGCCTTTTCATGAATCTCTCCTTCTTCTTCGGAGCCAGACTCATAGCCTTGCAAAATGAGTCCCATTCCAGATTGGACCTTCCCCTCCATTAACTCATTGTCAAGCTCAGCTTTAATCAAGGCTCTCTGCTTTTCCAGGTCTTCCAGCAAAGCTAAATCATCAAGTTTAGTTCTTTTTGCAGGGGACAGGCCTTCTTTGTCAGAAGCATCCATAACTTCTTTCCGCTTGTGTTTCTTGTGCTTATGCTTATGTTTGTGTTTTTTATCCCTATCCTCTTCTGAGGAATGTTTATGTTTCTTATGTTTACTTCTGTGTTTATGCTTCTTTTTTTTGTGACGACTGTGTTTATTTTGAGATTGGTCTTCTGATACTTCTCCATTTTCTTCATTTACACTCTTTTCAGAATTATCAGCATCATCCATCCTATAAATGTACAAAGCACACTTTAAAATCACAATATTTACCAGTATTCAGTTATAACAACAGTAATGATAAAATGAATCTCAATGTAACACAATAGTCACTAGAATGTTGTAAGTTTCAGGTATATTATTTAAAGAAGGCATATGACCAGAGCTTAGGAGACACAACAACCTGTTTTAATAACTGAATTAAAATGTAAAAGTATTAGATGAAATATATTATGGAGTATGGCTTTGAAAGACATCATTTAACTGAAAGAAATCCAAACCAGTAACAATAAAATCCAATTAATTTTAGTTATACAGAAACTCTAGTAATTTGATTTTAAACTAGCATTTCTCAGAAATACAAAAGGCCCATTTTCTCTTTTCATAAGGCATACTAACATACTGACATACTGAGAAGCTAATCTTTACTACTTGAAGCTCAGAAAACTTGATTGTCAACAATAATCTGTTTACTTGCTGTGAACACATCTCACCTAAACACCCCTTCTTGAAAAAACTCAGTAGCTAATACTGGCTAAGTCCAAAGTGGTTAGTGTGCCCCCAGAAGCTTCAGAAGAGCACAATAGTAACAACACAAACAAACAAAAAAACCCCATGGTCTAAGACTTCAGAGAACTGGCTGGACTGAGGACCGTGGTGGTTTGAATACACCTGGCCCATAGTAAGAGGCCCACTATTAGGTGTGGCCTTGTTAGAGAAAGTAAGTTGCTGTCCAAGAGGACTTTGAGGTCTCCTAGTTCTCAAACTCTGCGTAGGGCAGAAGAGAGCCTCCTCCTGGTTGACTGCAGTCTCCTTCTGCTTGTCTTTGGATCACAACATCGAATTCTCCACTCTTTCTCCAGCACCATGTCTGCCAGCATGCTGCCAGCCATGATGAGAACTGACTGAACCTCTTGAAACTGTAAGTCAGCTCCAATGAAATGTTTGCCTTTATAAGAACTGCCTTGGTCATGGTGTCTCTTCAAAGCAATAAAACCCAAATTAAGACAAGGACTCTTGGTCTGTAGCTCCCAAGCTACAGAGACCACCAGAAAAACATTCTAGAGTCAGCAGTAACCTAATACTGGAAACTGTACAGGATCCAAGCCAGTATTTGTTCAGCAAACTATTTAATCTCTCTGTTATCCCAAATTATGTTCATAATTCATTGGTGCTATATAAAAAAGAATGAACTAAAGGAGGTTCTGTGTTTTAAATGTTTTCACTATAACGAGTTTATGACTCCCAACTTGTCAAAGTGAAGGGTTCAATAATTCCAGATTAAATACAGGCTCAACAGCGTTGCAGATGCTCCTTGACTTACATGGTGTTGTGTTCCAACAGAACCATTGTAAACAGATTCAAAACATTCTGAGTAAAATAACATACTAAATGCACCAATCCTACCAAACTTCATAGCTAACAACCGTAAGAATTAACTTTTCCCCCTGAAGGCACACACTTCACCACTATTTTCTACAAGATGGGACCAAAAGCAAACTCAAAATAGTCTTGGGTTTAGATCAGCACACTATTCTGGAGGAAGATACAGTTCACCTGACTTCAAAGGATATATTCCTAGTACTTTTGCCTAAGTTGTTTGTTTTCTTGCAAAAGAAGGAATCGTGAATCTATTTACCAGTCTCTCAACATTTTTAAATGACCTACTACTACATTCAGGTATTCAGCAAGGTGACCGGAAAATAAAATGTGCAAGGGCATATTCACTTCCCTAAGGGAAAGTACGGTACAGTAGGAAGGAACAACACACAGAATAACCATATAACATGGAGAAGTACCAAGGACAAAAGACCCAAACGAGGGGGTATTGAAACACAGAAGGGTCATCTAGACCGGTATTTGAAAACAGTCAATAAACGTATTTTACAGATCCTGGGGATAGAGGTGAGGGGAGTACAACCCATTTGTTAACTGAGTACATTGAGGAAAAGACGTTAACTGAGAAGGAGTGTGCTAAAAATTTGGAGAGAAACTGTACTTCAAATTGAGATAGCAGATGGCAAAAGTCAGCCACATAGAGAAAACCACACTCCGATCATGATGGTCAGGGCATGAAACCTGTAAAGACAACTCTGATTTAAGGAGGTTTACCTCTCAAGTGAAACAATGCCAGATGGCAAAATATATGTGATTCCAGGAATGAGTGAGACGGAACTAAAAGTCCACTGGGAACTCAAGGGCACAGAACTGCAGGGTTAGAGTGGGGGAGAATTATCTACAAGAGCACTGCCATCTCTGGGGCTGAAGCAGGAGTTGGGTCTGCAGTCTCAATAACTTGGTAGGGGGAAAGGATACAGAATACTTCTGAGTGAGAAGTTATCAGGACATCAATGAAGGAGTGAAACATACAGCCACTACATGGCATCAGACAAACGGAACCCTCAAATTTACCAACTTCAATTCTGGCTATGATGGAGTATAGAAAGGAAATGCATTGAAGAGATGTACAGAGAAACTGCCCTACAATGACTCAGGTTTCAGTGTGGGGCAATTTCTTGTTAGTAGAATATGAGATGATACAGGACAACTGTAGTACGCTCTCCTAGATCACATGTTTTTTAAATCAAAGACTTCAAAGAAAAAAGAACATTAGCTTTGTACATTAACAAACACACAGTTTTATGTTACAGAGCAGGAGGATACATATGTACTTAATCAGACTGTCAATGGTATTTCAACTTTGCTCCTGATAGAGGATATATATGTTAACTCCTTTCCCCTTCAGAAATCTCTCATTCAGAAGATAGGGTTTTCCCCCCCTTGAATCTTGACTGAATGGAGGAGAGTTCAAGAAATATTATACTAATCTTTTTTTAATTTATTTATTTTGAACTCCAGATTTTATTCCCCTCCTGATCCATTCTCCAACTGTTCCACATCCCATAACTCCTCCAGCAACCCTCTCCATGAGGATATCTCCAACTCTTACCCCCACCCCATCTAAACTACCTGGGGCCTCCAGTCTCTTGAGGGTTAGGGGCATCCTCTCTGACTAAACCCAGACCTAACAGTCCTCTGTTGTATGTGTGTCAGGGCCTCATATCAGCTGGTGTTTGCTGCCTGGTTGGTGGTCCAGTGTCTAAGAGATCTCGGGGATCCAAATTGAGACTGCTGGTCCTCCTACCAGGTCACCCTCCTCCTCAGCTTCTTCCAGCTTTCCCCTAATTCAACCACAGGGGTCAGCAGCTTCTATCCATTGGTTGGGTGCAATATCTGCATCTGACTCTTTCAACTGCTTGTTAGGTCTTTCAAAGGGCAGTCATGATAGGTCCCTTTTTGTGAGCACTCCATAGCCTCTGTAATAGTGTCAAGTCTTGGGGTCTACTATTAAGCTGGATTATACTAATCTTTTTAAAGATTAACACATTCATTTTAAATGGTATATAAAATCTAAAATATACACAGTACAGAATTTTAGTCACACAAGCAACTATAAGTCACACTATATAAAACAGTCCCTAAAATGAGGGTAAACAATCCCCAGGCTAGATGCATGGAGTTAAAACTTGGTTCCACTACTGTACTAGTTGTGAGAATTTAGCAAGGTGTCAAGTCCTGTCCCTCTGGAACTTGCTTTGTAGACCAGGTGGGCCTTAAACTCGCAGATATGCTTCCTGAGTGCTGGGATTAGGGTTTGGCAAGTTTAAGGTGTCTGTAACCCCAGGTATCTCTTCTGTAAGATGGGAAAAACTGTACCTACCTAAAAAGATATTAAAAATGTTATTACTGTATACATATTAGACAACTACACCTGTTCAAACATACCTTGTGGAGATGCAGGGTAGTTACTAAGTCTCTATAAGGAATACTATCAAAAGCAGCAGATGATTATGAATCAAACTACTAGACTCAAAATGCTGCCCCACATAACACAGCTATTGTAACCTTAGGCAAGGTGCTCCTCTAATGCCATTTTCTTCAGCCATAAAAACTGGATAATCCGTAACACAGACAAGTCATAGGTTTGTTATAACAATTTGACTAAATTCACATAAAATGTGGTCAAGGTAAGTACATTAAGAGTCATGATTTTTGCTTCCTTAGCACCTAGTGCTTCCCAGATTTCTATGTGCAAACAGTGTGCTCCTTGGTACTTAATATGCAATACCCTAAGTAATTCAAATCTACCCCCCACACCAAAACAAAACAAAAAACAAACAAAAAAAACCCTGTTGTTTTAACAATGGTGGAAACAGAATGTTAAAGTATAGCTTAGTAAAGGACTTAATTTTAGGCATGAAATAAGTTTCATTAAGAATTATAATATGGAGCTGGTAAAATGGCTCAGTGGCTAAGAGCACTGACTGCTCTTCCAGAGGTCCTGAGTTCAAATCTCAGCAACCACATGGTGGCTTACAACTATCTGTAATGAGATCTGACACCCTCTTCTGGTGCATCTGAAGACAGCTACAGTGTACTCATGTACATAAAATATATCTTTTATTTTTAAAAAAAAGAATTATAATATAATATAGCATTAAAAAAATCTACAATTTTACAAATAATTTTTTGATGAAAAATGTTACCTTAGGTCCACCAATATAGGATTTCCAAAATAATTCTATATACTCCTGCAGCAAACTTTTATCTTCTTCAGTTGATCTTTTAAAACAAACTTCAGGAAACAAGAATTATGTTGTATGGCTCCAAGGGCACCTCAGAGGCACAGTACTGAAGACACTTGGCATGTGTCAATCAAGCCTTGGTTTTACCAGCACAAGAAGTGGGTATATAAACTAAGTGACAAAGGAAGAGTTCATTATCAACATCATTCTCTTAAAGCTTAGTAAAAAGCTGCTGGTTAAGACAAATGATGGCTTTTGGGATAGTTTACATGGACAACAAAAGCTACATAAATCCTATACGTATAAATCTATTCTTTATATGTGCATTTTACAATTTAACAAATGGATGTTCATACTTGCCTGTCTACAACAAATATGTCACAAAACAAGTACTTATCCACAACCTAGTAGCCTATATTGGTTAACATTCATTCACATCCATGATTAATTATGAATCTAAAGTACATACAACTCAGGAGGCTTCAGGCTTCAACAGTCTGCTCATTTGTTAAGTTTTACCCTGTAAGCTACTAAGGTCTTGGGAGGATCTGGCACAATACAGGACATGGAACACTTTCAAAGTAATATCAAAATAAAGTCATCAATTACCGTGCACTGGTGTCATTTTAACTTTCTTTTCCACAAACGTCGACTATAGAATAGTGAGGGGCAGGGTAAGGTGAGGTAACCCTATGTGGCTTAGAATTTTCATTCCTCCTTCCTCGGCTTTCCAAGTGCTGGGATCACAAGCATGCACCATCATAAGCAGCTCAAAGACTTGTTTGGCCTCACCATATAGCTCTAGCTGGTGTGAAACTCAGAGAAATCTGCCTCCCAAGAGCTGGAATTAAAGGTATACAACATCATGCCTGGTTATCAATAGATAATGCACCCCCTAGCCCCCTTGCTTTTCAAGATAGGATTTCTGTGTAGCCATGGCTGTCCTCAAACTAGTCCTTCTCTACCTGGGCCTCTGGAATGCTGGGATTAAAGGCTTGCATCACCACTGTCCAGCTAGGATAGTCTTTATAAATTTATTTGGGAAGCATTCAATTTATGCCTTATAGACAAGCAAGCTAGACAAAGAAAAAAAAAGACAATTCTTTAAAAATATGTTAATATTGAGCAAAGTCCAATGTAAAGGAAGTAACTAAATGACTTTCTCTTCCGAACCGAAATGCTTTTAAAACAGAATCGATGGAGACAGGAGTTAGAATGGATCCCAAAGACCAAATGGTCTTAAAACTAGTTTCTGCATTTCCTTTTCCAAATCATGTTTCAGAAATTAAATTTTAATGTATTAGAAATATCACATCAAAAACACATCTTTGGCTGGGCATGGTAGGGCATGCTTGTAAATGCAACCTTTGGGAGGCCAGTCTGAAAAACAGCCAGCTCAGGGGAGTGAGGTGCATCTCCATGGTAGAACACTTAGGCTAGTGTGTGTGAGGTTCTGGGTTTACTCCTAGTGTCAGGCCCTGCTCAATGATCTCAGGCTGAGAATGTGGCTCAGGTGTAAAGTACTTGCTTATTAACTGTGCAAAAGGGTTCTTAATTTCATCCTTAATTCCTCCTCACCCCCTACAATGATCTTTCTGGGACACTAGCAAAAAACATTATTTTAAATCTTAGGGACAACTGAAA
Organism: Montemys delectorum; assembly: GCA_019843815.1. Lineage (NCBI taxonomy): Eukaryota > Metazoa > Chordata > Mammalia > Rodentia > Muridae > Montemys > Montemys delectorum. The sequence goes on along the minus strand of JADRCD010204629.1, from coordinate 39,290 downwards.
AAGGAGTCACAGTACAACCGTCAGAAGCTGGCTTTTAAAACCATACTGTACAAAGTTAAATGTGTCTATCACAGTGTGTAACCTTGAGCAAACTACTTAATTTCTCTGGTTAGTTTCATCATCCATAAAATACCAGCAACAGAATCTAGCTCCACAGGATTGTTACAAGAATTAATGAGCTACTATTTGACTTCGAATAGATTTTTTTTTTTTAAAGCTCAAGTAAGGAAACTGACAAATGTATAGGCCATTAAAACATAAGTCATTTGAACCTTTGAGGAAAATTTAAACTATGTAATATGTGTGTTCTTAATTTTCTACTTTGAATAGCTCCCCTATAACTACAAGCTATTCAGTGTAACTCCAAGCCATTTAGACACTGAGCACTATGGTCAGCAACACACATAGTGCCTGCTTTCATATCAAATTGTTATTTACTTCATTAATTATTTTCAAATTAGCAAAAATAGGACACATTGAAAAGAATTCCATTTACACAATTTGTGGGGGGGGGGGGGGGAAGGGAGGGTAAATTAAAAACTACCATCAGTGTTATGTACAGTTGTCAGAGCCTAAACAAACCCACGCTTATAACGATAGGATTATTTAAATACGCAAATAATAGGGCTGACTCATACTCAAAATAAATTGTGAATGAACTGTCCCCTCATATTAAGTAAATGGACATAATATCAAGAACTTTTCAGATTGCCAGAACACTACAACTGTACCAGTCGAAGACACCCATCAAACTAAACATTCTGTAACTGCCACACCATGAACTTGGAAAAACAACAAGCTATGTCTACTTAAAACCCTATCTGTTCTCTGCTAAGCCCAATCGCCACAACGACAAAGCAACTGTCAAACATGCTTAATAAAAACAAATTCTCTATCAAGATGAGTAAAGCAAATGACAGGGGAATCCCGAACTACACTCTGAGCAAAGACACTAAGCTATCTGGTGGCAAAGTCGTCCTCTGTCACAAGTTGCTGGAGACGGTATCAAACGCTTTCCTAAACAGGCTGGAAAAATAGATAATGCAGATGTAACGGGGGAGGAGGGGGGTTGCAGTTGACGCCCAGTCTTCAGTTTAAAGTTAAGCTTTCCTAGCATAAACGTGGGAACTAAAGCACTGCTCTTATTTAAGCAACAGCTAGTCCTTTAGCTTATTCAAGGATGTGTTCTCTTGGCTTCAAAAACCTCTATATTCGCTTAATTATAAACACAGATTAGAATGGTTTAGAAGTAGCAACGATTCCTAATACTTCTCCCATGTCCCTAGTTTACAACCCACCAGGCCTCAACACCCAGGTGGTCTACCTTACTTTGTCTCAAGTTTGAAAGTTAGAAATAAGCTACCAATGGACAGAGAAATACTGGGTTGTGGTTGGAAAGAAGAGGAAAGGGCAAAGGACTTCACTAGCACAATTTCCGGGACAGTCAAAAGTGTGACCCTAGCACCCCCGTCTCTGCTTTTACCTTCAGCAGGATCGCAAGGATAGTATATGCGTTAGGAAAGTGGGGCTTAGCCTGCCGGCCGCCACTTCCCCTCGGGTCCCCCTAGGGGATATCGCCGTGGGTTGAGACCAGAGAGCACCACGGTCCCCCGGGGAGGAGCAGGAAGGCGCGACCTCAGGGCAGCAGCAGCCACCACCACGCTAACTGGACCTGTAGAGGCCGCTCGTGCCGCCGCCTCCCGGGGCAACGACGCGCAGCAGGCCGCGCAGCCGGCACCCCAACAGCCGCGGCCACACCGGCAGCAAAGCCGGGGCCGCTCCCACGCCTCCCGCCGCACCACCCACGGCGCGCGGAATAGCAAAGTTTGGCCGTCGCCGTTAGGCCTGAACTTTCCCGCCCGTCGCGCAGGTCGCCGCCGTCCCCCGCACGGCGGCCTGGAGGCCCAGCTCCGGACCACCCGCACGGTGCACTTACTCGGGCTGCTCTCGCAGCGACGGGGACTCCGTGGCGGCCATCTTGAACTTCCCGACTCCTCCGCGGCGCTGGCGGCGGCTCGGCGAACCGTGGACGCCAGTGGAAGCGGAGGAAGAAGGGAAGAGCAGTCGCGCATGTGCAGAGCACGTAGAGAAAAGCGGCACTCGGGAGTCCGCGCTAAGAATCCGGATAGAAAAATTCTGCGTCCGGGGGCGGGGCGCGGAGTGCCGTGATGTCACTTCCGGAGCTGGGGGGGCGGGCCACGGGGGAGACGAAGGCCTTTTTCTAGTAGAGCGCAAGTCTGTGTGGACGTGTGTTTGAGTGCAGGGACCTGCTGGAGAAAGGAGCAAAGGAAGGGGTCGGGTGCATTTCTGAGAGCTGATTCTCTACGTGTTTCAGTGAAAGCTGCGCTGTGTCTCTTGTTGTTGCTGATTGGTTAGCGGAGAGCTCGTAGACCTGGCCTTTTTTTAAACAGCCAGACTATCTCCTCCCGGGTCCCCTTTTGACCTTTTGTTCTTTATGGTATGCTTTATATGGGAATTAAGTTTTCTGTTTCTGGGAGGAATAAGTTGGAGATAATGGATGCCGTCTGATTCCGAAATGAGACCAATTTCAGATTTACACGCACCATTCTTAAAAGAGTTAAACAAAGCACTTCTAAAGGAGCTGATGCTGGAAAACTTTTCCATTGAAGGTTTTATTTTTCACCAAGTTCATTTCCGCGCTATTAACCAATTTGAGAGCCACATCGACGTTTAAATGCATCCCAAGCTGTTACTGTTAGTAAATGTTGAAACATTATCTTAATCATGCAGGAAACGTTTACAAAGTGACAGGCGGAACGATTCCTTGTATATTATCCGCTTCGGAGCCCTGATACCGGAACCACCGGACCCCTTAGCCGCAGTTTCCGCGGATCGGGGCGGAAGTGAGCACTGCAGGGCGGAACGAGATTCCCGGAAGTCTTTGGCCGACCGAAAAGACGCATGCGTACTAATGTCCAGAAGAAAGCGTGGGCGTGTTCAAAGCGAACCGCGGTGGTGGTTGCTTTTAATACCGCGGCGGGCCGCAGGAGAGAGACCTTGCTAATTCCAGGCTCCTGTTCAGCTTGTCTCCGCCTCCGGATCTCAGCCCCGACCTCTCCTCTGCGGCAACGTCAGCAGAGTGGCTTGACAAGATTGCGTCCCTGCGTACCCCAAGATCCCTCAAGTAGAGGTCCGCCCTGTTCGGTGACACTGTGGAGACCGCAGCGCTTGGCACGCCGCCGGCAGACAATGCAAAAAGTTGAGGCTTTGGAGGCAAGCGTGTCTTTGTGAACGCTTCGTCTTTTCCTACCATCTGTGGTTGCTGCAAGTATTGTTCCAAATGAGATGGGCATTCATTCTTTAAATAATTGGAAAATATATTTGAAATATGACTATTTCTGTGGAAAGCTATTAATCTCGTACACGGTTACCGTGGATCCCAGTGAGCTCTTAGTAGGCTAGTTGTAACAGACTACAAACAAATTACGAGCATCGTAAAACCCTTTGACTCTTGTTGTTTCCAGTTGTCTTTGAAGAACGTAGAAGCCATTTGGGCAGCACTTAGTTTTAAAATTGGGATTTGGAGCTTTATGGGAAGACGCCAAACTAGTGTTAACACGCTTGAGTCATCGTGTCTGTCTTAGGGTAATTTTTTGTTGTTGTTTTAAAACAGTTTCGTGCATTTGTGAAATTGGACAAACTCAAAGTAAAGAAAAATCACCCTCCATTATCCACATTGAACCAACCCAAACAGAGTGGCTTACTTTTAGCCTTTTCCTATGTAAAATATTAAAATTTCACACTTGTGTACACAATGTCATCGTTTACTTTTTTTCACATAGCAGTTCTCAATTTTTGCTTCATTCTGGTTTGGCAAACATCTTCTAACTAGATTGTTGTCCTTGTTACTAGGTATCTAGACTGTATCAGCTTTGTCTAAGTTTTAACTATAAAGAGAAACAACTAGAACAATGTTTAGAACAAAGTAAGGGCTGGCTGATGAGGTGGCTCAAGTGGGAAAAGCTGCCTGTCAAGAAGCCTAAGGAGCTAGGTTCAATACCCAGACCCCCTCATAGATTGTCTTCTGACCTCTATTCATGGACACACAAAATAGATGTAATAAAAATGTTCTTATATGAACATAGGATTTATGTCAGCAAAGGATTTCACTGTTTGCAGTGCTACCAAGAACAACTAATTTTTTTCCTAGTTTTACCAACCAATAAGTTGGAGATAATAGTTCTCATTGTATGAACACAATAAATTAAACAATGAGCAAAATGGCCTATATGAATAAATGGTTTGTGATGGTTTGTATATGTTCTGCCCAGGAAGTGGCATGATTAGAAGGTGTGACCTTGTTGGAATAGGTGTGTCATTGTGGGTGTGGACTATAAGACCATCCTAGCTGCCTGGAAGCCAGTATTCTGTTAGCAACCTTCAGATGAAGATGTAGAATTCTCAACTTCTGTACCATGCCTGCCTGGATGCTGCCATGTTCCTACCTTGATAATAGACTGAACCTCTAAACCTGTTAGCCAGCCCCAATTAAATGTTGTCTTTATGAGAAGAGTTCTTGGTCGTCGTGTCTGTACACAGCAATGAAAACCCTAACTAAGACAGAAATTAGTACTAGGGGGTGGAGGATTGCTGTGGTAGGCCTGACCCTGCTTTTGTTTGGAAGAATGTGACTACCTTTTGCGTGGTCTGAAGAGTCTGCCTGAGGCTAAAGTGTAGAGACTCAGTTAATTGCATTAAATGATACACCCTCTTGATGAATGGGACCAATTATGTGAATATGGAAATGCCTTGGAAATGAATAAAGGATATAAGAATGCATTGCAGTCTCTTGAGAGAGGTATATAAGTTGCCAGTAAGCCGTATTGGCTAAGTGGCCATTGTTGTGTGCAATATGAAATTGATGCTGAAATCACTACCCAGAGACAACTTGAATGGTTGAGAGATGATTACAAAAGGGAAGGGATATGTATCTATCCTAATGTGCTCTTGGCTTTCCTCTGACCTGTATCTCAATAACTCATCCTCCTGTTTACCCCACTTAAGTCACAAGCCTCTCATTCTGCTCATTTTTTTTAAAACTGTTTCACCCCTTCTCATGATTCTGTCAATTATATTCTGAGTTCTTGATATATTTATTGACTATCTTATAGAGATCTTATACTGAAACTTGGCATGGTGGTGCATAGCACTGTTCCCAGCACTTGGTAGAAGGAGGCAGGAAAGTCAGAAGTTCGAGATAACTCCTGGTTACAAAGTAAATTAGGGGCCAAGCTGGGCGACATGTAACCTCATTTCAAAAACCAAATAGATTGTCATGGTGTCAAAAACCAGGAGCTAAGACCAAAGTGTTACAAAGTAAAATTTTATTTTACAGCCAGGCCAAACCTGCAGTCCCCTATGAAGTAAGAAAGAGAATCAGCAAAGACTAAAAGCATGGGAGTCTCTTTATAGCAAGTGAGCAGGTAATTACAAAAAAGCAGAATTTTTACAGTTGTTTTTAATGATCATGGGAAAAGTGCATATGGGTTTATAGACAGTTCCCGGAACATACCCTGAAACAATGGAAACAGAGTATGATGTGTAAATCACAAGGTTATAGAGGAAGAACAAGTCAAAACAAACAAAACCAAGTTGGCTTTTAGCTTGGGACATAACTAGAGAAACACACAATAGGGAACACTACAGAAATAAATCAAATTCTAGCATTATGTTTAACAGGGAAAAGGAAGGAAAAAACTGGAGTTGGCAGGGCCTTAACAAAAATGAAGGGAGGAGGAAGAAAGAGTGCACTGAACTTAGCTGAAGCTAAATTCATATCCCTTCTCCCCACTGAACTGTCCGCTGTCTACCTTATTGTTTAAATAAGAAGCTGTTTAACTAAATCATCAAGTACATCAGTAAGCACCATTAGTCTCACCACTAAGACATAATGAATTCATCCTGCTCCCCAAATTCCCGTACCACAGTCTCAGTCTAAGTGTTGGTCTTGTAACTCTTTGCTGTGTTATTTTTTTTTTCCCAAGGATGTGTGAATGTCTGTTTACCTCACATGGGGCACCAACAACAAACCAAAGAAACGATTCCACCGAAGGCTAGCTGGTGAAGCCAATGAGTTTACTGGGTTTAATTGTTGGAGCATGTGTAAAGAGGTGTGTGAATGACCACAAAAATGCTGCCCCACTGAAAAATTCCACCTGGCATGGGGGAAACCTCCTGAAAGCTGAATAGTTGGAGTCTTTTCCTTTTCATCCACCTTCTACTCTCTATTTCCTCTAGCATCTCCAAGGACATGGAATTCTGTGCAGGACTGAGGGAAATTAGAGGACTGGAATCTCAGTTGAAGGTCCAGTGATCCTCCCCTCCCCTCCGTCCCAGGGAAGGTTAACAGGCCCAAGTTCGTTGAGAACCTCACACGGGTAGTCACGGCTCTGCTAAGATATGACTGGTTATGCTATACCTTGAGGACAGTGTTTGCTATGCTATTATTGGCTGTCAACTTGACCACAATTGGAAATAGCTGAAACCCAAGTGGCTGGGTATACCTGTGAGGGATTTTTTTTTCTTAATTAAATAATTTGAAGTAAGAAGACCCATCTTAGATCCCAGATCTTTTGAGATGGGAAGATCCCACTTAAATTTGGGCTACTCCTTCTGAAAACAGCCTATATAAGAGAAGGAAGGAAGCACTAGCTCATTGCCTGCTTGCTCTAGCTGGCCAGTCCATTCCTTCACTGACCTTAGAGCCTTCTTCAGTATTCTGGCATAATACTGAAGTCTGGCTGAGATATCCAGTCTCATGGACTGAACAACTACTGAATTCTTGAACTAACTTCCTTTCTTCCTTCCTTCCTTCCTTCCTTCCTTCCTTCCTTCCTTCCTTCCTTTCTTTCTTTCTTCTCTCTTCCTTTTTTTTATTAATTGGTTACTTTATTTATTTACATTTCAAATGTTGTCCCCCTTCCTGGTCTCCCCTCTGCAAATCTCCCATCCCATCATCCCTCCCTTTTGCCTCTAAGAGGGTACTCCCCACCCACCCACCCACTCTCACCTCACCCCTCTGGCATCCCCCTGCGCTGGGGCACCAAGCCTCCACAGGACCAAGGGCCTTCCCTCCCACTGATGCAGGTAAGACAGTTCTCTGCTACATATGTAGCAGGAGCCAAAGGATCCCTCCATGTATAGTTGCTGGTTTAGTTCCCAAGAGCTTCGGGAAATCCAGTTTGTTGATATTGTTTTTCTTCCTATGGGGTTGCAATCCCCTTCAGCTCCTTCAGTCCTTCTAACTCTTCCACTGGGGTCCCTAGGCTCAGTCCGATAGTTGGCTGTGAGTATCTCCATCTGTCTTAGTCAGATGCTGGTGGAGCCTCTCAGAGGACAGCCATACTAGGCTCCTGTTTGTGAGCATTTCTTGGCATCAGCAATAGTGTTGGGGTTTGGTGTCTGCAGATGTGGGTGGATCCCAAGGTGGGGTGGTCTCTGGATGGCCTTTCCTTTTGATAAATAACCATTGTTGCACTAGCTGGATCATGGCCTCTCAGTCACTCTACTAAATCAAATGTGTGTGTGTGTGTGTGTGTGTGTGTGTGTCTGTGTGTGTATACATATACATATATATATGTATATATATATATATACATATATATATATATAATTTTAAATATACATACGCCATAGTATCTGTTCTGTTCCTCTAGAAAACCTAGACTAATACAGTATATAAATTTGTTCCTCTCTGTTCTGTGACTCTTGTAATGTTTTTGCTTTGCTCCTATTCTCCACTCAGAAACTGGAAGTACCCTTTCAGAGCCCAGTGACATCATGTCATCCTCCAGCTTCCAACCATGTGCCAACAATAGCAATACTTCAAATAAAGTCAAACATTTTAACGTGCCTTGTCCAGGCCTCGGTGGTTTAAGCCCGGTTGATGTTCTAGTCTCAGCTTTCAACCGTAGAATTTAGTGGAGCAAAAGGAAGTGCATGCTTGTGGTAATTCTGAAATAAGCTCTGTGGTTTCCTCTCTGAAGGCCTACAGTTTTCCTTAGTTCTCTTCCACAGATTTCTCTTCATTGTGACTACGACAACTCATTCTTCAGACACTGTCTTAAAGTCCATTCCATGAGAACTCATATCCATATGGTATCCTTCCTTCTGGCCCTGACATATGTATGGGCCTATCTTGCCTATATTTTTCTTAAAGTAATCTGTTGTTTCCCTAATAAAACACTGATCTGCAGCGAGGGTAGTCAGTTAAAGGAAATGTGTGTGTGTGTGTGTGTGTGTGTGTGTGTGAGAGAGAGAGAGAGAGAGAGAGAGAGAGAGAGAGAGAGAGAGACAGTTAACTTTGGCAACTGGACAATATTCAGAATCCCTATGGAAACATGTCTCAAGATGTGTCTATAAGAAATTGTATCTAATTGTAGGTATTGAAGGGTGTCTCTGGGAAGAGTTGGGGTATAAAAGGGAAACAAGTGTGATTTAATTCTATTTACTTAAAATATGTCTTTAAATGTTAACAAATTCAGATAATTTGAAATCATGTAACTTTTCTCATCATAATACAATAAAAGTTAAAAAAAAAAAAGAAATTGTATCTATTAGGTTAATTGTTGAGGGAAAACCCTGCCTAAATGTGGGTATTACCATTCCATAAGCTGGGGTCCTGGACTAGATAAAAAGCAAAAAATAAGCTGAGCACAAACGTTTCTCTCTCTCTCTGGTCCCTGTCTGCATAATGCAATGTGACTGGCTGCCTAGACTCTGGCTGCCTTGCCTTCCCACAATCCCCTCCCTTCCTTAAGTTGCTTTTGTTAGATATTTTGTCACAGAAATAAGAAAGAAATTGACTCAGTAGGTGTCTTAGTATGGGTTTCATTGCTATGAAGAGACACCGTGACCACAGCAGCTCTTATAAAGGAAGACATTTCATTGGGGCTGGCTTACTGTTTTAGAAATTTAGTCCATTATCATCATGGCAGGATGCATGACAGTGTGTAGGCAGACATGGTGCTGGAGGAGCCAAGGTTTCTACATCTTGATCCTAAGGAAGCAAATGTATATATATACATATATATATATATATGTATATATATACATTTGCTTCACTAAATTCTATGGCTGAAAGACCACCATCACAATGACACGTTTCCTCTAACAAGGCTACATCTTCTAATAGTGCCACTCCCTGTGGCCAAGCACCTATTTAAACCTATGAGTCTGTGTGGACCATACCTATTCAAACAACCACAGTAGGAAAGATTTATTCTGGGTCAGACTCATGGATTTTGAACCCCCTCTTGGCTCCTTGTTTCTGGGTGTGTGGTGAGGCAGAATGTTAGGGTGGAGAGAGTGTACTCGAATTAAACAATTTGTCCCACTATAGTGAGAAGCAGGGGAGAAAGAGGATCAGGAGGGACAAACAAGGAGTAGGCAAGAACAAGATATCATCCCCAGGGATCAACTTCCATTACCTAGGCCCCACCTATTAAGTTTCCCTTTCCTCCAATGAGCAGATCTAACTGTGAACGCATCAGTAGATTAATCATTTGATGAAGCGAGAGCCCTCAAGATCCAGTCAGTACCCCAGAATTCCCAGGTAGCAGCCATGGGTTGGTGGGGGGGGGGGGACATTGTAGCAGCCAGTACATTTATTTGTATGTTTGTTTCTGTTTACTACACTGCAATTGATTTTGTGATTAGACCACATTTCTTCTATCAATTTGTGCCTGGGTTCTGGCAATACCCAACACAGCACTAGGTAATCATAAAATACGTGTGGTGAAATCATGGAAGAAGATGAGAGCCTTGATTATTGTGATGTCATTGAAAACATGGGGGACTAAAACTCACTCTACCACACATACAAAATCTCGAAGGAATTTAAAAAAGGAAAATCAATTAAAAGGGAAAGAAGTAAGGAGATGAGCAACAAGCAAAGCCCTTGAAGAAGCTGGCACGGCCGAGTGAAGCTGGCATGGCTGAGGGAAGCTGGCATGGACGAGCTGACATGGACGAACTGGCATCAGGCAACAGACTCAGCATCCAAGAAATCTTTTTTATGTTTCTCTCAGCAAGATTTTGTTTTTGTTTTTGTTTCATTTTGTTTCGTTTTGTTTTGTTTTTAACTTGTGGTGCATACCTGCTATGTACACTCTTCATAGATTTTGTTGAGACCTGATTAGACCCGCTCGTTTCAAAAGGTCAGGTTACTTGGTCTTCCTAAGATTATAGGAACAGCCAACAGACTAACTAAAGAAAAGGCAATTAGAAGAACCCTTAAACATTCACTTTTACTATTTGCTCCATTTCGGCTTTAAAAAAGCAATGGTGCTCAAAACAAATGATTAAGCTGAAGTTTTAGATGATATTATCAATTTCTACCTTCCTGTGTATAAACTGGCTAGATGATGTAATTTAATATAATATCATGTAAATGTGGTAAGTATGAATCTATGTGCCGCAAAGATTCTTTTTAAAGATTTATTTATTTTACTTTATGCGTATGAGTGTTTGCTTGCAGGTATGTCTGCATGCTCTATGCTCATGGAATACTGATGGAGACCAGAAGAGGGTGTTGGAGCCCCAGAAATGGAGCTGTAGATGGTTGTGAGCATCCATGTGTATGCTAGGAACATGTCTTAGTCAGGGTTTCTATTCCTGCACAAACATCATGACCAAGAAGCAAGTTGGGGAGGAAAGGGTTTATTCAGCTTACTTCCACATTGCTGTTGATCACCAGAGGAAGTCAGGACTGGAACTCAAGCAGGTCAGGAAGCAGGAGCTGACGCAGAGGCCATGGAGGGATGTTCCTTACTGGCTTGCTCCCCTGGCTTGCTCAGCCTGCTCTCTTATAGAACCCAAGACTTCCAGCCCAGGGATGGCACCATCCACAAGGGGCCCTACCCCCTTGATCACTAATTGAGAAGATGCCTCACAGCTGGATCTCATGGAGGCACTTCCCCAACTGAAGCTCCCTTCTCTGTGATAACTGCAGCTTGTGTCAAGTTGGCACACAAAACCAGCCAGTACAGAACCCAACCTTGGTCCTCTGCAAGAGCAGCAAATGCTCTTAACTGCTAACCCATTTCACCAGCCCCTGGAAAGATTATTTTGTAGAGTGATTATTGATTTAAGTAAATGTCAATCAATAAAGTTTGCAGCTTAGTTCTGTAAATATTCGTTGTAACCCTTAGGTACATTGTTCTAAAACACCATCTACCTGTAAAGCTAAGAACAGTTAGAATATGTTGTCTATGGCAACTGAGTCTGCAACTACTGGTGGAAGCTCTGGTGTATCTATGCACATCTTCCATGAGAGGGCAGTCAAGGACTAGTGTAATGTCGTTCTTATCGCATAATCTCAGTACCCATTGGCCTATCTTGTAAAAATGGAAATATTCAAAATGAAGGGGGAGAGATGGTACACAATTATAGTTTCCTTCATTCCTAGGTTGCCTTATATGGTCTAATGTAGATTTTATTATCCTCTGAGAACTGAAGTATTAGAGAGCCTGCTGATTAAACGTTTGGTCTTGAATCGGCAGTGTTTGAATTCTGGAAGCTTGCTTCAAAGGCTTTTCAGTGTGGAAGGATGGCATGTGTTTCCTGAGCCTGTCAATCTTGGACAGAGACATTTTACTTTAGGAAGTCTCTACTTGGAAGCTGGTAAAGAAAAGAATAGGCCATTACTCTGTGGCAACTTGTATTTCTTTTTAATAAGTCATATGCATTTATATACTGACCAATTTGTTTAAGTTCATCCTAAAGCTAATTAAATAAATACACATGAATACTTTATTAATGTTACTTTCTCAAATGACATCTCTTAATTTGGGCAAGTTTTAAAACTTTTTAAATGAATAAGTAAAATAATAACATTGACGGCTTGCTTCACCTCTTTTTTTGTTTTGTTTTGTTTTGTTTTGTTTTTTCGAGACAGAATCTCACTGTGTAGCTTTGCCTGGCCTCAGACTCACAGAGATCCTCCTGCCTCTATCTACCAAATGCTGGGATTAAAAGCATCCACCACTATGTCACCTTTTTTTAATTCTCACAAATTGATAGTGGTAACTGACACCCCCTGATGGTCGCTAATTTGCCTTTGTTAGGTTTTCTTACTGTTACCTTTGTCTGTACAGCTCTGTTGACAAGATTCTCTTTTCGATTACCAACTGTGTATCTTCCCATAAATAGTGGTAATTAGTCAGTATCTCATCTTCCCCCAACTTGAAAAGAGGATGCTCGATATAACCTGATTTCTTTCTTTCTTTCTCTCTTTCTTTCTTTTTCAGAATTAATGGTAACTCAATCACTGGGCACATCAATTAAAATCCTAATCTTGTAATCCATATTAAATCTAAATCCTCCAGTGGCGAATCCACCAGGATTCACCATCTAAACCGGGAGACCCTAGTGGCTACATCTTGTCCTCTTGCTGTCCCCTTCCAAAAGCCCAGATTTCTTCTTTTAAATCTTTTCCTTATAATTAACCTGTATTTTAAGAACATTTTAGTCTGATATTGTCATTTGTTGTGACTTGAGCCTTTTAAAGACATCCTTCGGGTTATACACAGAGGTAGATATCCGTAACCTTTTGTGGACACACTCATGTTATCAATCCCCCGTGCAGGCCAGTACTTACCTTTCACATAGCCAGTGAGGCTGGTTGAGGGTCTGGGAAACTGCTGTCCCACTCAACAGTGCCAACCACTCTTCAGTCTTTGGGATTTAACATACCCTTCATGCCTTTTTTCTTTCGTTTTCTTTTTTCTTTTCTTTTCTTTTTCTTTTTTTTTCTTTTTTGCCATTATTCCTTTGACTGAAAGAAGTTGTTTTTCATCTCTGTTTCCTAAAAATATTATTTTAAATTTCTTTTTGTTTTAGTTCTTTTTTAAAGAAGAATCATTCTATAAACAATCTTTCAAGAACTGTGAATTTTTTGGATACCATACCATTCTGTGAATATGCCAGAATTTATTTTTCATTCTTTCTCTAATGTAGATTTAAATCGTCTCTAGGCTATTCTGGCTTTATGTTGTGCTTAAGTGATAATTTCTCTTTTAGGCTTGAGCTAAGGAGAGAATTTCTGAGTATGCTAAGTTCCGTAAGTATGCATAAATAGTTCTAAATATTTTCCAGAAGTGTTGGTACCAATTTAAACTCTCCTGGAAAGGATAAGAGATTCTGTGATCAACACCTTTGTACCATCTGGTCAATCTGGTCAATAAAACTGTACAGGCAAAGGAACCAATAAGAAAGCTTAACAGACACAAATTAGCAATGATCAGGAGAGATATTTTCATTTCAAAGAGGGTCAAAAAATGATCCTAATTTTGTCTCTGCTGGCATTTTTTTTTTTTGACACCAGCAAGGCTTAGATTTTTCTCCTTATGCTTATTCTCATTTTGCAGTGACCAGTCATGGCTTTTTCTTTCTTTTTTTTTTTTTTTTTGGCTATTTATTGTTATTTTATTGCCTGGTCTTTATTAGTTTGGAATTCTTTGAATATTGATATTGATTATCAGTTATATGAATTTTAAATGTGTTTTTATTTGTAAAAAATCACACAAATATATTTTGATGAACAACAAAGTTTTTAATTTTATTAATCATGATGGTTATAATTGAGTGTTGTAGCTCAAACCTGTAATCCTAGCACTTTGGAGACCTAAGGTCTCCCTGAGCTCAGAGCCAGTTTGAGCTACACTCTGAGTTCCAAGACAAATGGGCAACAGTGTGAGATTCTCTCTCAAAAGAAAAAATAATAAATAATAATAATAACAATTAAAATGATCAATCTTGAGTGTCAACTTGATTGGATTGAGATACATCCCAGAGCGTACCAAAGCACACTTTCTGGCTGTGTCCATGAGAGCATCTCCATGGGTCACTAGATCATGAGGGCTCTTATCTAAGCAATATTTAATCTAGTAATAGGTTCAAAGTTAGAGGAGTCTGCTGTTTCCAGCTGCCAGTACATAAGCAGCCTCTCCCACACAGTTGCGCTCCCATGATGTTCTGCAAGGAAGCCAGATAACCACAAACCAAACACTCTGAAAGCGGGGAACCATAATGAATCCTTTCTCTTTTATATTCTTCCTGTCATATTTTTGTTCCAGTAAGCAAAGTTTGACTAACACAAGGATCAACATTGTATGTCATTGTTTTGTCAATTAGTGCTGTAAGTTCATAGAGCTAGCTAGCAAGTGTCCCTTGGAAATCAAGACTTGGGTTGGCTGAGTCTGCATCTTACATGCTCTATTAGGCAACCTTCTCCAAAGGCACAAAGTGAAAACAGAAGTCCTTCATGACTCCACTCTCGAAATGATAACCACAGTTAAGATTTAGTGTAGAGAATCCAGCACTTTTTGTCATGTTCTTGTTGATGGTCTTTTTTTTTTTCTATGAAGATAATCCTCACAACTACTTTTGGAACTTACATTTCTTTTTGTAGGACAGTACCTCATTATAGAGCTCTGACTGACCTGGAACTTACTATGTAGACCAGACCAGCTCAATCAAATTCACAGAGACCCACCCGGTTTTACCACTTGAGTCGTGGGATTAAAGGCACACACACTACCACCTAGGATGCGTATTTCTCACTTAGCACTATACACTGAATCACTGATAACAGGCTAGGGTTTCCAAAGCAGAGACTTAAATTTGTTGTATAATACTGATTTTGGGATCAACAGTTTCAAAAGAAAGAGTGAAGAACGTTGCAAGAAGAGGAGCTATGATGATGGCCCACTAGTGTCTCTCTAGGGTTTATATTGCTTGGTGTTGCTATTCTGTATCAAGCTCAAGTGGTCCTGCCTTTATGTCCACCCCTTGCAGATTTACAGATGTGGACTGGCCTGAGCAAGTTAGGTGGAGACCAATGTTTCTGGCATGTTGATTTTGTGTTGTGATTACTGATTCCTTTCTCTGTGATAAATCCAGCTTGTGTCAAGTTGACACACACACACACACACACACACACACACACACACACACACAAACCAGCCAGTACAACGATTACACTAACACTTCAGTTGCGGTGACTTTTTTGTTTTTGAGAAAGGCTATCAGTATGTAGCTTAAATCAGTCTTAAACTCATGACCCTTAGCCTCTGGAGTGCAGAGTGCTATCGCTATGCCCAGCTGTGATGGTTTTCTTTTCACATTTTTTTTTAAACTATTATTTTTATGGGTATGTGTGTGCCTGAATGAGTCTATGTGCATAATATATGTGTGGGGGCCCATTCAGGTCAGATGAGGCATCAGGTCCCCTGGAGCTAGAATTACAGGCAGTTGTGAAGTGCCTGGTGTAGGTGCTGGGAATTCAGGCCCTCTGTAAACAGTAAGCATGCTTAAACCCTGAGCAATCTCTACAGCCCTATTTCTTTCTATTCTCAAACATTTGTTTTATGAGTGTAAGTTATAGTGTAAGAATATTAATTGATTCAACCATCTCTGTCTCAGATGGGAAATCATAAAATGCTAATGAAAGTGGTGGGTTTTTTTTTTGTTTTTTTTTTCCCTTCTGTGTTCCTTAGACACATTTCCCTGAAAGTCACTGGATTTATTCCTATTCCAGAATACATTGTGTTTTCTGATCTTAGGCCCAGAACCTTCTTTTTCACCATGGTTCACCGCTCTGGCACTCAGGTTCAGCTCAAGAACCCATCTTCAGGAATCATCCAGCCTGAAGTGACCTCTGACTCTTGATTTACAAGCATCCCTTGCCTTGCTTCATTTCCCTTTTACTACTTAAGCCTCTGCAGTATATACCTTCTTCATTTATAGTTTTTAGATTAGTATCCAAAAGAATGAGTCTTATGACTCCATTTTCATACTCCTATCATTATCCTTCCACCATGACTCCATCTTTCCGGTAGTTGTGTTTTATTAAAGAAAGAGAGAGAAAGAGAGAGAGAGAGACAGAAAGACAGAGACAGAGAGAGAAGGCCAGGATATGTTTCATAGAGAGGCAGATATGGTGAGGTGGGAGGGGCGCCCCAGCGGGCCCATGCTGAGGCATCCCTTATCAGCCATATGATGGATATAGTATGGAATAGAGTTTGTTTAGGGCATGGAAGGGAGTAGAGACTGGGAAGAGGAGAAACTGGCCAGGAACACGGGTGAGACTGGGGGCTGGGGGTAGGGAAGAAGGAGGGGGAGAGAAGAGGTCATATTGAATAAGAGGGCGAGGAGGGGGCAAATAGCCCCTTTTATAATAAGTCAAGGCTACCTGGAGGGGCAGGGCCTAGAAGGAATTCTAATACCTGTGAAATTCTCTCTTTTAATTTAATCATTGGCCACCAAGTTAGATCTGAGTGATAAAACATCGAGGATTTTTGTTGGCAGATGTTTCCCTAACATCTGACGGTACTTAACATGATAGGCATATAATAAATATTTGTTTTATTAATTTCAGCATTGTGAGCCCATAGTTTGGCTTCTTTGACAAAAGCAGCTTTAGTTTTTTTTAAAGTGGATTTATCCAAATCTTAATTGTTACCAGTTCTATTTAAACCAAAAAAGATCTATGTCCACTGTAGTGCTACCCCTATTTCAACCATAAGACATATTTACATTAAATCCTTAATTTAGGATTTAAATGTATCCAACAGACCGAGACTGAATCTACACACTGAATAATTCGCCTTATGAAAATTTTAGGGCCAACAAGATGGCTCAGCAGGGAGGCTTGCCTCTAAGCCTGATGGCTTGAATTTTATCACCAGATCCCACAATAGAAAGGGAGAATCAACTCCTGAAAATTCACTTTGACTTCTATACATGTGCCACAGCAGGAATGTCCCTCCACCCCCAATAATAATGGTAATAGTGATAATTTTAAAAGAAAACTTTAGACATTTGATTTGTTTCCACAGTTGGTAATGAGCATTAAATTAAATAGAATTAAAGCGTCTTGTTTGTACTAGAGAAAAAAGGCTGTGTCTTAGTGGGATGTTTCTGGTTTTTTTTTTTTTTTTTTTTTTGGAAAGGAATCCCTGCCAAGCAACTCTGTCATGGTGACGCTGCGTTCTCTGTCAGAAGGTGGGAGCTCTAGTTTCCTGTGTTTTCTAGGCTTTGGAGATTTTTTTAAGATCTGTGTTTTTGGAGGGAACATTTCCATGGTTACACTTTTCCCTTCTTTCACCCTTGAAAAAACAAGAGCTTGTGGAATGCCCCAGTTCCCAGATCACCCCTACACAGATGTCTTTCTATCTGCCCACACATGAAATTTTGGGCCAAGTTCTATTTCCACGAGTTTATTCCCTCCAATGTTTCTTTGAAATGAAGCAAGGCTTAGATTGGCAAATTAAACAGGGAATGGTCTATGTTATATAAATAGCCTGAACTCATATAGGATGGATTTAGGGATATGGAATATGAAGGGAGAGATTGTTTGAGGAGCAGAAATAAATTATAGCTCCAGGCAGCAAACAGAATTAATTGTGTACTCAGAAGAACTATATTGTGTTTTAAAATAGTGTTCAGTATTTTAAATGTAAAGTTTCATGTTAGACTGTTAAAATAAGCATGCACACTTTTACTCAGATGGACCAGTAAAACTCATTTCTTATATCCCCATGTTACTTATTGCTGCTCTCCCAAATCTGGTTGAATAATGTGCACAATAAAATCCATACATGTCTTTCATGAGCACTGCAGAGCATTTGCATAGATGTTATTGAACTTCACTCATTAATGTCAAGGTACATTACAAGT
Source organism: Montemys delectorum (assembly GCA_019843815.1). NCBI lineage: Eukaryota > Metazoa > Chordata > Mammalia > Rodentia > Muridae > Montemys > Montemys delectorum. The sequence goes on along the minus strand of JADRCD010204629.1, from coordinate 21,590 downwards.
AAGAGATAACACATATTTGCTTAGAAAGGAGTGACCAGAGAAATAATTTTTAAAATTAGCTTTAGAAATATCTATCTATCTATCTATCTATCTATCTATCTATCTATCTATCTATCTATCCATCCATTCCTTAAAGCAATAATAAGTGTGTGTGTGGGGGGGGGATGGCATCCACGTAGCCCTGGCTGCCTGGAATGCACAAAGCTACCTGCCTCAGCCTCCTGAATGCTGGGATTAAAGGCGTGCATCTTTCTTTCTTTCCTTCCTTCTTTCTTTCTTTCCTTCCTTCCTTCTTTCCTTCCTTCTTTCTTTTCTTTCTTTCTTTCTTTCTTTCTTTCTTTCTTTCTTTCTTTCTTTTTTTCGAGACAGGGTTTCTCTGTGTAGCTCTGGCTGACCTGGAACTCACTCTGTAGACCAGGCTGGCTTCAAAGGCGTGCATCTTTATGCCTAGCCTTGGCTTATGTTTGAGGGAATATGGTCCATCTCCCAATGGACTGGGAGGAGAGGAGGAAGGGCAAACTGTGTTGGTGGTATAAAGTAAATAAATTAATTAACTTAAAAAATGAATTAGGTCATGTTGCATAGAACGGGTTTTTCTTAATGTATCAAGAGTTTAAGATTGGAGATGTGGGCATCTATAAAACTGAAAGATCCTAGTCATTAACCCATAAAATTCTCACTGGTCTTTTCATTTAAAAAAAAATGTTTTTCCTTACTGAGTTTGTTGAAGTAAAATTCATGCCTAATTAAAATGATGCTATTATACCTTTCAAAGGATCCTAATTAAGGATCTTATGTTCCCAAAAGGATCAATATGACAAATGACTAGCAAGCTGCTGCTGTCAACGCTGTAGAATCATAAATGCAGCCAGTGAATTGCTAGGGTAAATATTTTTGAAGTCCAAATAGCTACACATAACTTTCCTTCTAAATACCTGGCCTTTTTACTAGCCCGTGGACACAATATTACATTTTCATAATAGAGCATATACAGAGCAGAAAATCCACATGGATTTTTTTTCCTTGTGGCCACTGTGATAATAAACAAGCTTCAGCTGCCTTGCAAAGACAAGAGATCATTCTGTCACAGAGGCACAATTTTAGATTTCATTGGAGACCTTAAAGATATAGCATTAAAATTGTTGACAGTCTTTATAGTTTGGGTGTGAAATGTCCCCCAAAGTTCCCATGGTTGAATACTTGGTCCCCAGCTAGTGGGGATGTTTTGAGAGATTTGGGACATGTAGGAAATGGAGCCTTTACTGAAGAAAGTAGGCCACTGAAGATGACCCTGGAGGTTTGCAACTTGGTCCTGCTTTCTGTCTGGTCTCCACTTCCTAGTCTACAAAGACATGAAGAGGTGGAGAATTGTAGCCACACCTTCTCACAGCTGTGGAAATGCTTGCCTCCAGGCCTTCCCCTTTCCCCATCTTTTCCAAGGGCCCAGGGTCTGAGTCAATACCCCCTTTGGCTATGCCTTTGTTCTCCTCTACATACAGGTGGAAGGGCTTACGAATGTTTGGCAGGGCAAGTTTGTGAAAAGCTTTGTCCACCTCAGGAGTCTAGCCCCCTGGTGGCTTCATAGAGGGGACTTCACAAGTTCTGGTACCAAGTCTACAAAACCCTGCTGAGCCCAAGAACTTACAAATTTGATGTCAGGTCTTGGGGTCAGGGATATTGTGGGTTGTCTCTTTTCTGGCCTGGGATAGCAGGTGTTGGCCCCTCTTGAGTATGTATCCAAGATATGTTACCTCCCTTTGGTAGAGCTGTGCTTTCTTCACAGACACCTAATATTCCATCTAGTCTAGTTCTCTGACCAAGGTCTCAGTTGTCAAACAGCAAGTGTCTTCATCTGGAGCAGCTATAAGGAGAACGTCAATGTAGTGGCTATTCCTGGTTGTCAACTTGACTATGTCTGAAATGAACTACAATCCAGAATTAGAAGGCTCATCTGTGGCCCTAATCTGGAGGCTGAGAGATACAAGTTTCTGACCTGAATCTTGGCATGGAGACCTTGAGGAATAGTGGCTACGAATCCCATAGGATTAACATAGAAAGTTCTATGAGTTCAAGATCATCTGGGATTAAGGGTGTGGTGGCATAGTGGCTATGAATCCTAGAAGATTAAGACAGGAAGATCTACGAGTTCAAGCAAGGTCATCTGGGGTTAAAGGTGTGGTGGTACACACCTTTAACCTGGGCCACACTTTTTGCTGGAGACCTATATAAAGACATGGGAAGAAGGAAGGCTCTTTCTGCTTCACCTGCTTGCCTTGTGGGACTGAGCAACTGATGGATCCTTGGACTTCCATTCATAGCTGCTACCAACTGTTGTTGGGAGTTGATTGTTGGGAATTGGACTACAAACTGTAAGTCATCAATAAATCCCTTTACTACATAGAGACTACCATAAGTTCTGTGACACTAGAGAACCCTGACTAAGACAGTCAACATACTGCAAAAACAGATATTTGGGGGTAGGCCTGCCTGTACTTACCCAGGTCTTCATTGCAGTGTCTAAAGATGGCGGACAAGTTCTTGAATGCCTGTGGCAGCCTAGTCCATGTTAGTTGTCTGTTAAATCTACACTTTGAATGAAAGATCACTTTCATTCAAAAGCAAACAAAGGTTGGCTAGCTAGTGCTAGTGGCAGACTAAAGAAAGCATCTCTAAGATCCAGTCCAGTGGTAGGCATTCCATTCAGGAGGCAGGCTACTCAGCAGGGTTGTAAGGGTTGGGGACTGTAGGGTGAATATCCTCTATTCTCTTGTTCACTTCCCTTAAGTCTTATATGGGCTGGTAGTCATTGAAGTGGGGTTTTCTTACTAGTAGGAGGGGTGTATTCCAGGCTGATTGGCAAGGTACCAGTATCCCTTGCTCCTATAGTCGAGTTATATGTGGCATTATTCCTGATCTTGGCTCACTAGGCTGGCATTGGCCTTCAGTTGAACTAGGGCTGGGGTGCAATGCCTAGCTAGCCCTGCAAGATTTTTCTTTGCCCATATCCTGGGAATTTCTTCCCATAACCTCTCCAGGCATGGGTCTTTGGCAGCATTTGGAAGAGGAGTGGCATATAGCTTATATTCTTCTTCTAACATCACAGTCAGTACATGAATGAGGCGGTTCTTACTTAGGACCTGCATTCCCTTGGGGCCAACGTAGATCTTGGTTAAGAAGTCTCAGTCTAGGAGCTGATATAGGCATCCAAAGATGACCATAAAAGAATGAGTTAGCCTTTCCATCCCTAGGTCCACTTTTCTTAGGGTAGTCCATGAATATTGTTCAGTTCCAGTGGCCCCTTGGACCCATGTTCTTTTGTTGCATAGGGGTCCCATAGGTTGTTTTAAGATTGAATGTTGTGCCCCAGTATCTACCAGGAAGTCTACTGGTTTCCCCTCCTCCTCTAGGGTTACCCAAGGCTCATGGTGGGGATGTGAGCCTTGACAGCCACAGTCACTTAGTTCTACTATTTCAAACACCTTTGATTCTCCCTTCTTATGTCTCTTGGTACACTTGTTTTTCTTTACAGTATGCACATTGATCCTTCTGGAGATGGATTCCCCCCTCCACTCCTGATGTGGTCAGCCTTCTTGGGGAGGGCTTGCTTCTCCACTTCTCTTCCATGTGCTATATTCTTTAACCCTCGAATATCAGATCTCTCCCTCCCAGTAGTACCTTGGCAAGTCCCCTGGTCTACCTATCCTCTGGAGCCTCCCCATTGTTAAAGACTTTCTTGGCTATTCCATGCATTTACCTTCAAATCATTCCAGCCATTAGAGTTTTCAGTAGATGTCTGGTGCCACTTGGTTGATGAATGCCAGGGTCACAGTGGATTGGTTTCCTTCCTTCAGAGTCCAGAGGTGTATAGATGCAGTAGGCTTTCAGTCTCTCTTCACCCATAGGGGCTGTTTGGATGCAAATCAGAGCAAGCCAAGGGAAAAGTCTCATCAATATTAGCTTGTACAGTTGTAGCCTGGCCCTTGGCACCCAGAACCAATTACTGGGCTCCCATTGTCACTTATTCTCATTCTTTAGTCATGAAGAGTACCTGCAAAAGCTGTTGGCAATCATCCCAAGTGGGCTTGTGAATAACCATTACAGAGTCTAATATATCTATGAGGGCAGGGAGTTTCTCTGAGAACTTAGGATTCTGCATCTTCCAGTTGTATAGATCACTAGTGGAAAAGAGGATGTGGGTCCTATATTATCTGCCCTGCGCATCACAGGGCAGGGAGCAGTTGCTTATAGGAACAGTACAAGTCATGGTTGAATTTGCCTCCCTTGCTGAATGAGTTTGTGTGTGTGGAGGGCTAGCTATATTCCTTCTGCCTCCCCTGGGCCCAGATTTGCATCCGCCATTTGCAGAGGAGGAGTGTGTTGAGGTGGGATCATGAGGGGGTAAGAAGATGTCTCCCAGGATCACGGCTTTATAATTGTTCAGCAGCTCTTTTTCCTTAATCTGCAAAATCCCCAGAGTGGGAGGTAAAAAAAGGTCTCAGCTAAGGAGGAGGACTCTCCACCAGATGCTGCCAGACAGTAATGTATGGGACCTGGCCAGGTTGTCCAGGGTTTCCATACACAGTACATTTAACCAAGCAGATAGTAGGGAGGTGGAAAGTGCCTTCTTTGGGCCATCCCACATTGAAAGCTAGCCATTCATTCCTGCAGAAGACAGTCAGTTTCCTTGACCATACAATTAGGCCCAAACTCTTTGCCAGGCATTTGAAGTCTTTCAAATGGACTAGGTCCATTGGGGTGGAGCTAGTTGTCTGCCCGAGCATGCTTCTCAAGAAAAATAAAAAGAACAAGTAAAACACAAACACAAAACCAAAACCACAAAAATAAGTCTACAGGGGTCCTGAAAAGAAACTGAAATGAAGTTGATGCTGAACTGTCCTGAGAACAGGATCCACCAATCAGGAGTGACCCACCAATTTCTACCAAAACCTGTGTCAGACTGGTACTCTCTGACTCCAGCTAAAAAGGGTGTCCTGAGCCGGCAGCCTATCCTAAGCATGGGCTCAGCTGGCCTGGAACAATTCATCATCTTCAACTAAGACCTGGGTCAGACTGGAGCTTTCCATCTGCAACTGAAAGGGGTCCAGAGTGTCCTCGGAATCCTCTGGCCAGGAGGGAGTTATCAGAGTATCTATCTGCCTGCCTCCATTGGCCTCCAGTGTGTGCAAACAAAAGGAAAGGAATTCACCCCACAGTGAACAAGAAAAAAAAGACTACTCGGAGCAAGACAAAGGCAAAGACACACGGCACAAAGAGTCATGTCTCAATTCACTCTTCAGTCAAGAATCAATTGCTCGCCTAAAACACTCTACTATCAAGTTGTGGGTATCCTAGTGATCCCAGACGAGCCCCCAAATGTTAGGGTTTGGGAATCACTGAAGGAAGACCACAGACTCAAAAGTATGCAAAAACAAAGACAGTTTATCCTACAGAAACAATCAGTATGCTGGGGTCACCACCACATCAAAATGATGACAGCTCCAGACAAAGGTGTGTAGGTCTTCTTATAGAGAACCAAGGGAACTCTCTAGAAATATTAGGTAATCTCTAACGTGATTGGTAAGGGCCAAAGCTCTAACATTAGTTCAGTTTTGATTGGCTACTATGTTAGGGTTAGGTAATTTAAAAATTCATTGGTGGGTGCTGGGATGCCCTATTCCTGCATCATGAATGATTAACTACAGGATGAGCTGCCCAGGACAGATGGCCTATCCTCAGATAAGATATCTCCCATTCATGTGGCTATCCTCAGTCTGTTCCTCAGTGGGGCATTTTATTGTCTTGTTCCTGGATTTTGGGATCTGCTGCTAGAGCAGATGAAAATGGCCTAGTTTCTGAGTGGAGATAAACTAGAATGAATGGACCCCTTCAATATGACAAGCATCATAGCTTGTGCTTTTACTCTCAAGCCCTGAGTATACAGAGGCAGGCAGATATCTGTAGGTTGGAGGCCAGCCTGATCTGCATAGTGAGTTCTAGGCCAGCCAGGGCTACATGATAAGATGCTGTCTCCAAAAAAAAAAAAAAAAAAAAAGTAAAAATAAAAATAAAAATGCTACCATATAGTAATCTCAGTATTAAGAATATGTACTGCTCTTACAAAAGTTCATTTTTTAGCTCTGATGCTAGACAGATCACAACCACTGTAACTGTAGATACAGAGAGATTCAACTTCTTTGGCTTCCACAGGTACCCAATTTGTGTGCACATATCCACATATGCAGAATTTAAAAATTAGAAATTAAATGACTAGATAATTTTTTTCTGTTCAAAGGAGATAGATGCTTTTTTTTTTTTTCATTTCTTTTATGTGAATCCATGAGTTGCAACTGGCCCAGCAGAGCTTTTGGGAAAATTTGACAGAGGTACCCATTCTCTTTCTGCTGCAAAAGGAGCTAATCTGGATTCAGACCAAGTCTTCTTGTGCTGAGCATTTTCACATGGACCATCACTAAATATGGTATCTCCCTAGTAAAATAATTCTTGTTTTTCCAAAGGAAATTTTCTGTATATGTGTGTACGAGATGGGGACTCTTAAACAATTATTTTGTTTGTTTGTTTTGAGATAGACTCTCACTCTATAACTCTAGCTGGCCTGGAACTCAGTATGTAGACGAGGTTGGCCTTAAACTCACAGAGATCCTCCTGCCTCTGACTCCCGAACGCTAGGATTAAAAGTGTGTAACCACAACAAAAATAATTATTTTTAACATTGTTGTAATCTAGGCTACCTCAACTTAACTCGGTACTCAAGGAAGTCCTTGTCTTTTTCCTCCTCTTGCCTCCACTTCCTAGGTGCTGGGATTACTGGCATGAGCCACCATGACTATCTTTGTTGAATAACAATATCCCCATTCAACAGATGCATTTTTCTCTCTAATTCATAAATTTTAACTTATTCTTACCTTACTATTGGTAAGATAGGATAGGGGAAATAATTTATGATACTATGTTGAATAGCAATTACCTGTACATGCCAAAGTAAGTCATTGAGATGATTTTTTTTTCATGTCTCCAACAAAACAGAAATGTCATTGATAGATTATTTCTTCATCACTTGTGAAATGAGCCAACTCAAACAAGATTAGATTATATTAAAGGCCAAATTGATTGGGAAACTGTTCACAAGGATTGAGGCCAAGGGAGTGGCCATGGGGAAGAGGAGGAGGGGAAGACAAAGAGAGAAAGAGCATAGGAGCAGAGAAGAGGAAAGAGAACGAGAGAGAGAGAGAGAGAGAGAGAGAGAGAGAGAGAGAGAGAGAGGACACAAAATGTCTCGATTCTATAAGAATTCTGGTGGAAGGGTAGCCTGATCCCTGGGGCTGGAAAGTTTAAGGGTGGGGACAGAATAGGGCCAGGTGGGGACTGAGGGGTGCTAGAAGAACTTGGAGGGCCGGGTCTGCTTTGGTGTGTAAAATTCGCACCCCAATCCCTGGTCTCTCCTGGTCCAAAACTAGTCAGGTGATAGGCCACTTATCCCAATATGATCACTACATAATACATATGTATTGAACCATCATACTACACTCAAATACCTATGATTATTGTACCGATAATTGTATGATGCTCACAAACAACTTATTTGCCCACACCTGTTGTTCAAATGGCACCAATAAGCTGTAGGTGCTTATTTTGATACAGTTCCTGGAATAATCTCAGAATGGCCCATTCTCCTGTTTGCTGTGCTGTGTTCAGGTTTATTTGTTCTGTGATTTTAAAAAAAAAAAAATTGTTGTGAGGCAACATCTTTAAATTCCTGGTGGCCGCTCTAAATCATGCTTAGTCAGCATGCTCTTGTAATTAGCACACGTATTTGCCAACAGTGTGTGGCATACATTACCACAGCCCTTCTGCTCTGCTCACTTCGAGCCTTAGCTCCAAGCACTTTACCACCTGCTCAAGCTTTGTCTGTGCATTGAGCCATTTTGTTTCTCTCCATCTGTTCTTGCAAAGTTACAGAACCAAATAAAAATGGGATTAAGACTGCCCTAGTACTCACAGACTGCAATGACAAAGGAGCTCGCATAGCATGTAGGTGACAAGAGATAGTTTCTTGTGGTGCTGGAGGCTAAGAGCTCAAAGGAAGGCACTGGCTCTTAGATGACACCTTCTTGCTGTGTTCCTAAGTGTCAGAAGCATAAACAAGTACGTTTGGGTGCCAATTCCATTAACAAAGGCTTTGCCATTTTGAAACCATGATGGTTTGTATATTCTTGGGCCAGGGAGTAAGTAGCACCAAGTGTAGCCTTGCTGAAGTAGGTATGTCACTGGGGGGTGTGGTCTTTGATACCCTAGCCCTGGCTGCCTGGACATCAGTATTCTGCTAGCAACCTTCAGATGAAGATGTAGAACTCTCAGCTCCTCCTGCAGCATGTCTGTCTGGACACTGGCATGTTCCTACCTTGATGATAATGGACTGAATCTCTGAACCTATAAGCCAGCCCCAATTAAACGTTGTCCTTATAAGTGTTGCCTTGGTCATGGTGTCTGTTCACAGCACTAAAACCTTAACCAAGACCACAGCTAATCTTGATTGTCTATTTGATTGGAGTAATACACACCTAGAAAATAGAAAGACATACTTCTAAGTGTTTCTGAAGGTTACTTCTAGAGGGCTCTGACACAATCAGTGGATCAATCTGTTCGTGGGTTAATAGGAGGATGGTGTTGTGAGAGGTGATGAGAAGCTGTGATCTCATTGGAGGAAGTAAGTCACTGAGCCATACCCTAGGGACTGTCCATCACCCTGATACCTTCCGTTATCCCCTTTCTCTGTTCTGCTATGATGAGCACTGACTGCTCTGCTCCACCACAACTTCCCCACCCTGCTAGACTAACTGGTCTCTCTGAAACCATAAGCTAAAATAACTCCTTTCTTCCTTGTGTTTTATTTTAAGCCAGGTATCTTGTTGTATAGATGAGAGAAGTAACTAATATTGCTTATATAACCATCATGATCTAATAGTGTCCCCCAAAGCATTTGCTTGTCCTGTTCACACCATTACCCATGGGGTAAGGATTTATGTGTGTGGGAGGGGCAAAGGGAACACACACAAACAAGAAGACACCTCTAAACTGCAGGGCCACACTGAAACTAAAGTCCAAAGTTCCATGTCTAAAATTCTGGTCCCTTTTATCCCTGAGTAGAATCATCTAAACTGATGCAGAGCAATGAATCGCACTTTCTGGGTTCACTGATTAACACTCCAGGCTTCTGGATTGTACTACTTTCCCGACTTCGGACTAGCCATACTTCCTTCTGGAACCCTGCAACCACAAAAGTTTCTTACTGGACAATCTAGGCTCAAAAGGCATTTGCAGGTTAGCCTCCCCTTCTTATGCCCACAAGACTCCAGATCTGGGTTTGTCCTTTCTGTTTGTCTGATTGATTGATTGGCCTTACTGTACAGTCCAAGTTGACTTTGATCTTCCTACTTTGACTTCTCACATACAGGGATTACAAACGTGTGCTACCAGGTGTGGTGCCTTAGACGTTAATCGTCTCTCTTTTATCTCTTGGATGGGGCTAGTAGTAATGCTATCCTTTTTACTCTGAGTTAATTTGTGTCCATTAGGAAGTAGTTCAAGACTGTCCTCTTAGAGATAATCAGCTGTCCTATGAGACTACTTTATGAGTCAATTTTGCATATGAGCTCTTTGAAGAGCACCTTGTTCACCACCAGGCCTCATTTTCCTCTCAATTAACTCACAATGTCTAAGATTGAACTTAGTATCTTCATCTCCTGAATCCAGTCTCTCTCCCTCTGCACCTCCATTTCTAGGGACACCAGAACTGTGCTGTCTCCCAGGCTGGAAGAGCTTTATATCTTACTTTCCCTTCATCACCAAACAGAGACACTTGCCTTTCAAATTTCCTCTCCCAAATATTTCCAGGCCTGCTCATTTTTAGGGTTGTTGCCATCCACATTTTCCTCACTTCACAGAGGGATTCTTTGTTATTACACCTCCTAGTTTCTCTCATCCATTCAAACTTCTTTCCCTGTGTAGCTAATTGTTCTAGTGTGCTTGAGAGTCTCCTCTTCATGTTATAAGGCTGTTATTTCTCAAATGCACTTAGTGCTGGGCAGCAGTGACCAGTTGTTCCTAGTAGGTGAACTTCTTGCCTTCATACATAGAAATGGCATGTCCCATCAGTCAGGTCCAGGGTTTCCTCCCATTCATTCTTCTCACACTTCCCCCTTCTGAAGTACTACACAGAAAGCTGACTTCTGTACTGGGCCATTATTTCTCTTACAATTTATCCCCCTTCTCTATTTTAGAGACAAGGTTTCTCTGTGTAGCCTTGGCTATCCTCTGATCTTCATTCAGGGCTGCTATATCAACAATATGCACACAGAGCTCTGTTTTACCCTCACCACAAAATAAACTTCTAGTCTTCTTGAAAGGCCAGAGAAGCCATTTGAGTCCCTTTGCATATAAAACTATAGGATATCCGAGTGAGCTGGGGTGGCAATGTGGAGGGAATCTCAGAACTTGGGAGGTGGAAGCAGGAAAACCAGGAGTTTAATTTAAGGCCATTCTTGGCTGCATGGGAGGCAGACACTTTAATTCTGAGAAGAAGCAGCAAGTCACTCTTTAATATAAGTATTCTTCCTGCTCAGGATAGTTTTCCACCACACAGTGCTTCCTCTTCTTCCTATTCATCTTCCTTTTCTCCCTCTTCTTCTTCCTCTTCCTCTTCTTCCTCTTCCTCTTCTTAAAGGTCTATGAGTGTTTTGCCTGCATGTATGCCTGTGTACCACTTGTATGTTTGATGTTCAAAGAAGGGCAGAAGAAGGTGCTGGATCTCCTAGAGCTGTAACAAAAAGTTGTAAGCCTTCTTATGGTTGTTGGACATCACACCTGGATCTTCTGGAAGAACTGTCTGCCCACATCATTCTTGGAAAGGAGAGAACAACAAGAACCTGACTGGAGACAAGAGAATCAACTGTCATTAGGACAACACTTAACTGTCAGTCACTTAGTATGTGTCACTTAGTGTGATAAATCCTGAAGAGACAACGTCACCTCCATATAAATGCACCCTTATAGATCTTAAGCTAAGTCTTGCCCTTACAAGAATAGCTTAGCTGCTCTTAACTCTGAGCCATCTCTCTACCCTCTATACTGTTGCTTTTCAGATATTTGAAAATAAGTGGCCATCCCATATCCTCTGACCTACATGCAGGGGAATAACTGCTTTTCAAACAGACTTAGAACAAGTCTTTTCATTTGAAACCCTACCTTTACCTTGTGACAGACACCTAGATTCACTAATAACTGAACCTTTGAACTAAGGGTCTTTCTCTTATCTACCCATCAATATTGTACATTTCTGTTTTCTTTTCCTTGCATCTTTTGGATCTCATTTTCTTCTTGTTTTTGCTTAGATTCTTCTTCTTTTGCTTAGATAGGAATGCTAGGAAGGATCTAGGTTCTTCCTTTTTGACTAAGTTTGACAGCTTTTTCCTTATTGGTCCTATTCTATGTTTCATTTGCATGCATACATACCAGTCAACCATGAATCACCAGGCTCTATATAACAGCGTGAATTCCTGTCAATCTGCCACTTGGTTGCCGTCTGGCTCTCAGCTGACCTCCATCTTTAACTGGGGGTCCACGAAATGTGTTTTGTTGAAGGTCAGTGCTCCTGCTTCAGGAACTTTTACTCTTTCTTTCTTGGCCTTCAAGACCTGCTGTTTCAGATGCACAAAAGAGGACTTGCTCCAACAAGTTCCAGACATGATGCTGATATCTATGGTGTGAGACCTGCCAGAGACAGTAGGACAAGCACCCTGTTTTCCACAGTCTTGCTCTGTAAGACTGTTCCTAGTCACATCTTGAGACTCTTGGAGCGTTTAGAACTATAACACTACCTTTCTCAATCTATTGGCATCTCTTCCCATGTGACAAGTAAGGGTTCCACTTGCTTTCCTTCCACTGGCTAGCCGCGTCATTCTCAGCAGGAAAATCAACTGTCATTGTGACAACAGTGTGTGTCACTTAGTACGATAAATCATCCTGACCTAAAGAATTCCAGCCATGCCTCAGGGTTTTTTGAGACAAAGCTACCTCCATATAGATGTCACTTTTACAGATCTTAAAATAAGGCTTGCTCTAAGAAAAGTAGCTTAAACACCGGTGTGTTGGGCAGTGCGTCTGGCTCACCACTGGGGTGCCAGAAGAGCACTGCTGACAAGCTGCTCAGAGTTGGCAGAACACAGCCCATGATAGGGGTTCCAGCCTATGATAGGGGCCCCAGCCCGTGTTTTTTTGGACAAGAAACAAGTGAGGTCTGGGACAGGTACTGTGGTTCTCAATCTCCTGTGTACCCAGAAGCCGCTGGAGTGGTAAAGGTGGTCTATGGGTCTACCCTCCTCCTATGTGCCAGGCAGGAAAGGGATGGATGAGCCTGGGACGGGGCAGAGTCCGATTTGGTTCTGAGTTGAGTGCAGAGAATGTGGAGGAGCTGGAGAAGAGAAGGTCTTCTCAGGGAGATGTAGGTGTGGCTCTTTACAAAGACAATGAACCCCCTTCCCAGCGATCCTTGACAAAAGAGACAGTCCCTGCTCGTCCAAACTGCTTCATCTTTACAGTAAGTGGGAATGTATGTGTGTTACTCAGGCGGAATCAGGGATTAAATATCTTTTGTAGGAAGGGATGCCCAGGCAGGGGAGTGCACTGGCTGAACAACTCAGAACCTCTCTAGATACCTCATTAGTGTGGAGAACTCAAGGTCTTTATGCTAGGTGACCGGTTGTTATGGTCCTTTCTGAGGGGTATCACGGTTACATGTCCCAGGACAGGTAGAGTCTGGCCCGGGAGCTGGTTCCACACCTGCCATTTAAATGATGAGATTCCCAGGGTTTCTGAACCTGCTTTATTTAGCCTTACCAGTTCTGTCTGGTGGCGTAGGTCCACTTGCCCAACATACTGGTATGAAAAAGGAAGAAGGAATCTCTGAACTCAGAGAAACTCTCGTTGTCAGGTAGGCATCTGGCCCTGCCTGTTCTGGATCTTGCCTGGTTGCAGCTGTCATCTCAATGTACATACACTACCGGGTCAAACTGCTAGAGTGCCAGGCTGTTAATGGGAATAAGACCCAAGGGGAATCTTGTTAGCTAGGATCGAAGAGTGCTTTGAGCTGCTCAGTGGAAAGTTCTAGCCAAGCTGATTTAAGGTGACATAGTCATAGTCCTTCTTCTAGCTCTCATCATGAACATCTGCCCTTTCTGCATCCTATTCTGCATATGTTTTCCATTGTTGTTCCTTTTATGATGATTTCACTGTTTCTGGGGGGCCTCCAGCCTCTTGCTGAGGGGCTGGCTACTGTCTACACCCCCACCTCCCATAAAGGAAGCTACAGCATGCCTGACAGATGTGTTCGATAAGCTTCTTTAGGCAAAAGTTTAGAGCTATGGCAACAAGTTCAGTGTCAAGGAATCAACAGCATGGAAACTCATGGGACAGGAAGAGGATCTTTGTCTGAAGTTCTTTGGCAGGTGCTAACGTGACATCAACACAGTATGATTAAAACTAGGGTGTGGTTCTCCCAGATCTTGGCTAATATAGTCCAGGAAGGCAGTGGGAGCAGAGACCATGAGGGGGTGGGGTTCAGAAGTCCTCTGAGTACACATGGCGAGTGACCACACTGGCACCAATGATCAGGAGGCAGATTAACTTTACTTAGGGTGATTTAAGGCTCATGAAGTTTTGAGGGACTGAGGGTAGGAGCATCCAGAATGGAGAAAGGTCACTGGATGAGGGGTTAGGGTACTGACATGCTTCGTTGGCATGAAAAAGCGTTTTAGGAATCTCGGGTGCTGGCTGAACAGGTTCAAATTGGGGGAAAGAAATGATCCTGTAATCTAATTGAGGCTGTGTGACATTCCTCATGAAGAGGCACGAGTATGGGGTTTTTGAGTTCCTCAGACAACATCAGAGAAGGAGAGCCTCGGCTAATGAGAGGAATCTCCCATACTGCACCAAACCCAGAGGCTATCTGGTCATGGTGGACTTCTACCTTAGTTAACAGAGTTTTCTCACAATAAAGGAAGGACAGAAAAGCAGCTAAGTTTTTAATCATACCTTAAATGATTCCTGATGTTTCTCAAAAGGACGCATTTTAAAATGCTTGCTTTAAACATATAACATATGTATGTCTACATGTGCATATATTAATGTATGTGTGTATATATATATGTATTAGGTATATATGTGTATGTATGTATATGATAGTTAATATTGTCATTGGCAGGCTCTACAATCACCTAGGAGACAAACCCCTTGGCGTGCCTGTGAGGGATTGTGTAGATTAGATTAGTTGAATATGGAAGACCCAGCTTAATGGTAAATAGTATCGGGCAATGGGATGGAATGGGATCCTGGACTGAATAAAAAGGGAAAAGTTGATCACTTTCCCTGCTTCCTGATGATGCACACATATGGCCAGCTGCCTCATGCTCTGTGGTCATGACTTCCAAGACATAGTGATTTCATGTTTCAACTGTGCACTAGAGTGTGTGGGGGGGGAGGGGGGGAAGGACGACAGAAAGCCAAAGAAGTTTGTGGTCTTGCTAGTCCTGGCTGACTCCCACATTTCAAAAGGTGGTGGTAAGATAGTTAAATGTCAGGGAAGGCACAGTCTCATGATAGGAGCTGGGAGTCACATTTACTAAGTGCTGTCAAGGATGCTTGTGTGGAAGAGCAGGTTTTCAATGCTGAGGAGGCCAGCTTGTTATACTCGGACATAGACAAATGGCCCTAAGTAGCATGGTGGTATTTGGATGGCTTAGATAGCATGGTCAGAAGCTCCAAAGGAACATAATCCTATATTTTCCCTCTACGGAATAGATTTGTATTAACCAGTAAGCATTGAAGAAAGTTCAGAGACCCTCTCTACTGTGACAAAAGAGAATGAAGGGTGCTTAGATGCTTTTCCTGGACTGCCCCGCCCCCTCCTCTGTCTATTCACCTAGATTTATCCCTTAAATCTGTCAATCATGCTTTGGCATCTCTTGGCCTCAGCCCTAAGGCAATTAATCTTAAATGGGAAATTCATGTCATAACTTACTGTAGTGAGTATCATGGCTTAGCAATACAGAACAGAGTTGAGGAAAATATTTAAAAATGAACCTGCCAACTCTCGATGCTCCTGCTCCTCTCAACATGCCGGGTACTCTCATCTCGTCGGTCTCTCTGCCTGCCAACTCTCTGGCAGGGGCCTCTGGAGTTCCTCTTGCTTCCGTGTAATGCCCAACACACCATATGGCCAGCCACTACTAGGTAGAATTAAAACTTGTAGTTAACCAATCAGATTTATGTATCAATAAAATCACAATTTACAAGATGCCAATACAATAATTTAACAGCCAATTGATGATAAAAAGCTTTATCCCAGTTTATTCTAACCTTATGAAATCATCATGTCGGCTTCTATTCTTTTTTCCTTTCTCCTGAGAGGTTCTTTGTCTCTCCCACTCCTAGCTCTGCCTCCCTTTTCCCTGTCCAATCACAAGCCTCCTCTGCACTAATGTAATTGGATAGGGAAAATCCTGTAACAGAACAGTAGAGGGTTAGTTGCTTCTTCTGATGTTCATGGGATGATTGGAAGCTTGGTGAACTGCCAGGCATCATCTGAGAAGATTGGACCACACATCTATAGCATGGGAGAACATCAGTCTTAAGATTAGTGGTGCTGTTTCTGTTGATTACAGTCATGCAACTTTCCTATCACTATAAAGTAAGTTCTAAACTAATCAAATGTAAATTAAGAACCATCTGCATATGTATACACATGCACATATATTTTTAGCAGGTGGCAAAAATCAACATGTCAAACAATTTACTATGATCAGGTATTTTCTATGTTCATTTTCAAGTCAAGATGGTATATCATGCCAATGTGTTTCCGTGTTCTTTACCTTAGTACAGAGCCTGACCTACAGAAAGGGCCAGTAAATACTTGTTGAGAGGTATGTGAAAATTAACAATAGTTATTCTCTCTACATAATTGAAGTTTTGAGTCAAAAATTTTTAATAGGGGCTGGCAAGATGGCTCAGCGGGTAAGAGCACTGACTGCTCTTCCGAAGGTCCTGAGTTCGGATCCCAGCAACCACATGGTGGCTCACAACCACCCCTAATGAGATCTGATGCCCTCTTCTGGTGTATCTGAAGACAGCTACAGTGAATTGCGCAGAAGTGAGCGGGCCGGAGCAAGCAGGGGCCAGAGCGAGCAGGCCACAGAGGTCCTGAGTTCAATTCCCAGCAGCTACACACATGATGGCTCACGGCCATGTGAATAGCTACAGTGTACTCATACACATAAAATAAATAAAATAAATCTTTAAAAAAAATTTTAATAGATAAAAAAGTTCAATTTTGACATGCGTATATTCTTTCATTAACTATTTTCTTTTTTTTAAAGATTTATTTTATTTATTTTATGTGTATGAGTACACTGTAGCTGTACAGATGGCGTGAGCCATCATGTGTGTGGCTGCTGGGAATTGAACTCAGGACCTCTGCCAGCCCAGCTTGCTCCGGCCTGCTCGCTCCGGCCCACTCGCTCTAGCGTAATTCACTGTAGCTGTCTTCAGATGAACCCAGAAGAGGGATCACATCTCATGACGGGTGGTTGTGAGCCACCCTGTGGTTGCTGGGATCCGAACTCAGGACCTTCAGAAGAGCAGTCAGTGCTCTTACCCACTGAGCCATCTTGCCAGCCTTCATTAACTATTTTCAAAAATGTAAGCTATTTGTAATAAAACTTTGCTGAACAAAATAAAATTGGAATAAGTCCAACTGGAACAATGACTAATTTGGAATAAGTGAGTTGTTACCTACACAGTCTAATTTAAGTTTAGAGTATTATAACCAGAGAGACCTGAACTATCACATTTATTAATTAGGGTCAGCTAGGGTTTAAACTCACAATCTTCCTGCCTCAACTTTGAGAGTACTGGGGTTTCCAGCCCTGATCTAGATTCAACTTTCTGACAGGAGACTTGACTTAATAATCACATCCACCCCCGGACCTAATGCCCACCCTGTCCCCCCACTCCACCCCCTCAAACTCCAAGGTTGCTCTTAAGAAGATGTGGCTACTTCAGCCTGTCTTGCAGATGATCTGTCCTGGCTCATTCTTTCCCTCGGCATATTCTGCCGGCCCTGTGCTCCTGTTCATACAGGAGACAGACAGGATATCGAGACCATTGCAAGGGAGAACAACTTTCCCTTCTAACTTATTGGCGGTCAGTGTCCGTGATTTTGTAAATACAACTGACTAAAGACAGATGAACAAGGGAAAAGGCCTGTGTATTTTGCTTGGTGTTAACATTTAAAATGTAATAGTATTTAAAGGAGGAAGCAGAGACCATAAAATGTGGTTAGATATTGGAACTTTTATACCATTCTAACAAAGGGTGATACATGTGTAGGGAATTGACAAAACTGTGGGGGCCTGCGAGTGGTAAATGTGTGGTGAAAACCAATGATGTACAAAGACAATTTGCTAAGATTCATTCACATGAATTCAGGTTTGTTCCACTAGTAAGAGTTATCCCCTCTATGGAGCACGAACAAGGAAAGACCCTTTGTTTATTCATTCATTCATTCATTCATTCATCCATCCATTCATTTATTTGTTTATTTTTGCATGTACATGGATGTGTGTGTGTGTGTGTATAGATACACATGCATGTGTGTGCATGCACATGTGGAAGCCCGAGGTCAGAACTAATTCTTTTTTTTTTTTTTGGTTTTTTGAGACAAGGTTTCTCTGTATAGCCCTGGCTGTCCTGGAACTCACTCTGTAGACCAGGCTGGCCTCGAACTCAGAAATCTGCCTCTGCCTCCCAAGTGCTGGGATTAAAGGTGTGTGCCACCACGCCTGGCTAGAACTAATTCTTAATGGCTTTTCCATATGATTCATTGAGGCAGGCTCTCAATCAAACCAGAGCTCAGCAATATGACTACAATATGACTACTCTTGCTAAACCACTTGCTTTGAGGATCCCTGTCTCTGTCTTCTGGGGCAGGTCAAGATTCCCACCAAGCATTTATGGGAGTTTGGGGGGACCTGAACTCAAATACTCATACTCACATTGCAAGCTCTTTAATGACCGAGCTATTTTCCCAGCCAAGTGTCTTCCTCAAACAGAAATGTATACTCTGAGTTTAGGGAGAAAGTAGGAGGGTAGAAAGTTTCATGATGGCTGCTGTTTCTCAGTTCTCTTCAGTAAAATCACCCTTGTGTCAAAGTAACGTATTTTTGGTGCTACACTTTCATCCTGTTAACCCAAATTCAAAGCCCCATTAGAAAGAATCCCATTGTGTTGGGAGCGGCTGCATGCCGCTCTTAGTGCTCTCCATGGTAACCGCCAGCCCGAGAATGGTGCTGGTCTTCGCCAGCCCAAGAGTGGGCGCTCTCCATGGTAACCGCTAGCCCAACAGAGGAGCGCTCTCCACGGTAAACAACTCCTTATTTGGAGATGGCGTGATTGTCTGGCTAGATCTGGTGACCAACCAGGGACCTATGGAGAGATGATACGTGGCTTTCAATGATTGGCATGCACTAGTGCTTATAAGCCCGAACCCAGCAGGGGTCGGGGCCACTGCCTGGAAAGAAGCAACTCCTGAATAAACCGCCTTGAGAAGGAACCTGGTTGTCTTGCGTTTGCCTCCCTGCTGGTTGGGGACTGCACTGGACACCATTGTTCAAACAGCTACTCTTTCTTCTTTCCAGGCAGAGACCTCACATTAATCCTCTTCATGGATGGGGCTCATGTCATAAATGCACTCTCTTGTGACAAAGCCTCTTCCTTGAGAGCTATGGTAAGAAGACAGTGTCCCCTTCCTGTAGACCCCACGGCCATGAGATGTATTCATGTTACACATTGAGAAATCTTCTGGAAAGCAGTTGCTGATAGTCAGGTGGGTCCTTCATAGGATGGCCTCTGAAGGAATGCATCCCCACCCTTCATCCCCAGGTTTGAGAGGCTTATCTCCTGATCTAGTTGGGTGGAAGCCCTCTGCTTTGCCTCTACAGCATGATCCTGCACTCTTGCAGCTCAACTCATCTGTACCCAGCTCAACCCTGTAACCGCACATATCTCCCAGCTCAGCTTTGTGGGCTTCCAGTAGCTCTTCAGCCGTGCTCCTTAATATCCAACCACTCCACAGCGGTATCATCTCTCAGCCTCTGCCTCCGGTAGGGCCTCCTTGAGCTTCTTGAACTCTACTGTGCCTCTTTAGCCTCTTTGAAGCCATTCTGTAGCCTACATACACAAAACTCTAATTACTACGTGGTGTCTAATGTATGATCTGAGAGTTCATATAGTAATTAAGATAAAAGTAAAAGAGGCCATGTTTGCCAATGGCCTTCAGCTGCCTGGGGAAGTTGAGAGTATTTGTCAAATTGCTACCAAGGAAACTGACATAGTGTGTGAATTTGCCATTATTCATCACATTTTGACATTGTAGAAAGACATGGATTTATTCACTATATTTCTGACATGGCAGCCCCAGTGCCATTTTCAATCATTAGTGGCTCTGTTGCCTACTAGGATTGCTTTCTTCTTTCCTGACTCTTACCTTAAAAGAAATAAAAGACCCTCCACAGATCACTAGCTTCTGACATGTTAATTACAGAGTATCTTTATGCTTTCCTAAGCCAGTACTATATGAGGAACTTCAGCTCCTATAACCCGAGGTTTTCAGTCTCCACCACTACAGCCTGTTTGTTGCCTCCAACATGGCTTCTCCTCTTTACCCGGCCTCAGGCTAGGAGGAAAGACAGTCTTCCCAGCTTTGACTTACATTTGCTGTGTGTGTGGGGGGGGGGGTCCATTACTCACAGAGTCCCTTGTGACCCATTAAAACTCTGAAAGTCCAGCTTCACAAATGGGGCACTTGTTCTTATTATGACTATCATCAAACTGACAATCCACTTCTGGCCTTTATGTGAGATACAAAGGGCCAAATAATTCTTAGCAATGAAGAGCTGAATCAAAGAGCCAAGCCTATGTTTTAGACACATACACTTAATATAAAGCCACAGGATTCGTAGTAAGTATCACGCAGCAAGAAGAGACAATAGGCCACAGTACCATAAGCTCCTAGTTTATGAATAGATGAGCCTATGACAAAGAAACTGCTGTAGGTTAGTGATAAGAACACAGGAAGGTAGTGATACATGCTAGTTAAGAGTAAAAGCCTGGAAGATCCTAGTAAGCCAGACTTAGCCATCTATCTTCATCCTCGACAAGTAATAGTGAAGATGAAAAACAGGAGATTTTGTTAATATGGCCACATTAGGCAGAGGAACAAAATGTTCTAGAACCATCCCTCCCTAACAAGACCATTCTCTGGGCCTAGACACAGGACATTTAGGTTCAAGTACAGAGCAAGAGATATGCATAGCTAAGCAACCTCAGCCAAGATGTGGTCTCACCCATCCTTGTCATAGTCTCAGATGAGTCTTTCCTGGTACAATGCCCCGATAAGTTGTCAGAAATGTGAAATCAGTCTTTCCCTTCTCCCAGCATAAGATGCGTGGGGAATATCAGTTTCTTAGGATCTATTGCTTTGAAGAGTCAGATAGCCGCAGCCCTGTTTCAACCTAATCTGTGTGTGTTTAGGTAGTAGTGGGATGGGGGTTGGGGGAGTAACTGAGGAGCTCCTGAAATTCATGGTGCAGGGGCACAAGCTCTGTCAAAAGACTGAGATGTGATCACAGATCTGTAGAACACTATTCTTGGTTCCTCACCTTACCTCTGTGTCAGGACTCTGCAGAGTACAGCTGAGAAAATACAATAATGAAAATTCACTTAACAAAAATCGGTGAAGCCCCAAAGTGAGCAAGAAAGAACAGTGGTCCCAGAAGACATTTCAGCCTCTGACGCCAACCTGTGGTACAAGGAAGAAAACAGGTTTAACTTCTAGACAGATGAACACTACATCACTTAGGTATTTACTTGTTTCTATTACCCAGTTCATCACATTTAGCCTTAACAAAATAAATCACGGGGCATGTGGCAAGGCAGAAACACAGCTGGAAAAGACAGCAAGTGGCAGAACTAGGTTTAAATAGGAGAGAAAGTTTGGCATTATTAGATCTATGATTTAGAAATAGCCAAAAATAGTATGCTGAGGGTGCTATTGGGACAAGTTCACAAAACATAGGATTGGATGGAGAGAGGGGGAGGGTGGTTAAAGAGATGAAGATACTGCAGAAGATCTGAAAGAAAACAGCCTCAATCCAACATTAATAATACAAACATGGTTTTTGGTGTTGGTTTTTAGAGGTGAAGTGTCTCTCTGAAATTCTCTGTTCTGGTCCCTAATGCAACAGTGTGCAGAGGATAAGGTCCAGAAGCACCCACTAATGTATTACAAGCTCTTATGTCCTTGGGTAAAGAATTATACCAGGGACACGTGGTTAGAATAGAAATAGAGGCTGTTTATTAAGAAAGAAATACTTCTGAGACTGGAATAGACTAGTGAGCTGAGAAAAAAACCCACATTCAAAGGCATAGGGTCATGAACTATGTGACCCTTTATAGGACATTTA
>JADRCD010204628.1:0-12035 GCA_019843815.1 Montemys delectorum | reverse complement strand
GGGTCTTGAAAATTTGTAAGCCACTTTAACTACACAAATAGATAACTATAATATATAGGACCAATGACAGGTTTGTGTCTATTAGAATATTGGGAATAGCTCTTTTTGGAGAAATCAAATTTACTGTTGGTGACACTGAGATAATACTGATGCATTCCTTTTGACTGCTGTATACAATATTCTGGCTTATGCCAGAATTCACACATTCTGGCAAAAGCCAGATTTCACAAATGTATTACCTTGAAGATCATGGCAAGAACATCTTGTTTCTTTGTTGTAATACTGGGAACTAATATTAGATCCAAGGTTTAGTTTAACTTGATATAAGTGTAAATGAGCTCAGCATCCTTTTAGATATCATTTGGTACTCTAATACAAGACTTCTTTTGTTTGTTTTTAAGACAATGTCTCTCTCTATAGTTCTGCCTGTCCTGAATCTTGCTATGTACACTGTATAAGCATCAAACTCACAGAGATCTTCCTGCCTCTAACTCCCACATGCTGGAATTAAAGGCAGGTGCCATTCCTCCTAGCTTGAAACTTATGTTCTTTAAATCTTGCTTCATCTTCAGAGCTTTCAAATATTAAGACAAATGCGACTCTGTGGAGTCAGTTCAGTGTAAGACATACTAAAAAGAATACATTTGTTCTTGCTGTAATGTGAAGTATTGTGTCAGGTGAAAGCAGTCTATGGGCATCATCCTTAGCATACCAGATTGTTGTCAATTTCTAAATGAAATGTTGTCAGCCATAAACAAAAGCATGCGGCATTCCTCGAAACAGGTCATTCAGTATTCCAATTACAATTCTATTCACTTAGCTTATATTCAGTTTGATAGACATTTGAGTGACTATTTTATTTCAATCATCAGAAATTGTTTCAACAAATTCGGAGTTGAAGGAGAGAGACTAACAATGAAACAAAAATTTCAGCAATGAAAAGTATTGTTGGAGGTTTGCATGAGTAGATAGCTCTGGGTTAGCACTGAGCACACTGGCACTAGCACTGGCTCTTACAGAAAGAATCTTCATCAACAAGTGGTACTGGAAATGAAGGAACAATATTTTTAATTATCTATTTCAAAAATTTTATTCACTTTAATGCTGACTATTTTAACACATGAACTATATTAGTCAATTTTATGTATATATTTTCTAATAAATATAGTAAAGCTGGATAAATTTTGTAAGTGTTTACAAGAACATTCTTGGGAAAAAACGAAGATTAGAGGTATCTATGTTAATATAGAAATAAGAATATTTCTCTTTGAAATTCTTATCAGTCATAATTTATTTCAACTTAAAACTCCGGCAGTCCTTTTCATGTGGAAAAAGACAGCAGAAAGTAAATACTTTATATCATGAATGTTACTCAGATTTAGCCCTTCTATTTTAACTTACAAAGCTATCAGGGAAATAATACTGCTTGTATTCTTTTAAACATTTAAATGTAACATAGAATACATTAAATAAAATGTCACTGTTTAAGGCAAAAGAATACATTATGAATAGCCCTGGAATAAAAGAAAAAATCCTAAGCATTAACAAGGAAGAGACTGTTTTTCCTTCTTCACTATTTCAAGAATGAAAACATTGAGGAGTCACGGAGCAAATATAGACATGATGTTACAAATTAAAGCAATGTTTTTTAGAAAATGAATTCTCCACCTCATTAAACATATCCCCACCTTCACAATAATAAATGTGAACATTTGATGTCAATAAACATTCTTTCACATATTTGTGTAGATCTTTAGCACTAAGTTCCTGAACTGGATTGATGATGGCATAAACACAAGTCATAAGCTATAAAATGGACAGAAAAGCTGTATTTTAGACAAGCCACAACATAGATTCTATATTTTAAGTCTTCTAAACTATTTAGATAAAATCATTGGGTTGTCTGGTTTTCAGTATAACTCCATTTTAAAGGAGACTCCCTTGTACATAACACTAATTATCACAATTTCAGTCATGTCATTTGTCACACAAGTTAAATATTTGACAAATATTTTCCATAATATTAACCAAATAAAAATTTTAAAGTACAGCAATCTTATGATTTATATGACTACCCAGTTTCTCAGAATTTCCCAGTATTTTAATCCTCTTGATTCATCTTTTTTATTTTATTACCTTATTGCTTTTACATAAAATATTAGTTGTTGTGTTTTCTGAGAATCATTGAAAAGTTAAGTAATTCGTAAGTATAACAACTTGGTTAATATTTTTTAATTATCAATTTATTAGGACTGGAATTTGTTGCTGCTATTAATGTATTTTTACTAAATAGTTACTGAGATGTTGCCATGTGTTATTACATACATGATATTAAAAGTCATGACACTTTGATTATTATTAAAATAGAAAAGATGGTTGCAATTAAATCATAATAAAATCAGAAGCTATCATCAAAATTATAATGATTTTTGATCCCAGGTATTTTAAGTACATTTTAGATGTGATGAAACTTAGAAATGATCAAAGTAATTACAGTTACTTAAGTATAGAGCACAGATTGGCTACCTTCCTCTTCTCACTGTATTATTTTACCCGGTTGTCACAGGAATTAGTTATGGTCATGTGACTTGAGTTCCTGCCTGGGGGCAGCAGTGATATATTATACTTAAGGGTATATTTCTAAAGACCACCCCTAAGCAACTATCCATGCTTTTCCTATTCTTCTCTGTGCTGTGATCTTGTTACACACACACACACACACACACACACACACACACACACACACACACTCCTACATTTCAGCCTATATTCAATTGTGATCTTCCTGTGTTCAAATCATTGGTGGGATTATAGTTGCAAACCATGATGTTTTGCCAGCTCCATGGTCTTATAGAAATTTACTATTAAAATACAATACTCAATTTTAAGATTCTGAAAATCAAGTGCTGTTCAATTCCCTCTCACAGTATTAATAAGTAAATTAACACCATTGTTATTAAATACTTGCTAGCAGACACTGCCACAATGTAAGGCCATCTTGCAAGAATAGAAACTGTCTACTGAAATACAAAGCCTTCTTGTAAATGCAATGCAGTTTACTTACCAGTTTGCATTCTTGGCAATAAGCAAGCTCTACAAGTGTTACAGTGAATAATTCAGTGTAATAAGGAGAGTTACATGAAAAACTTACTAAATTAATAAATGGGATAGCACTAGAAAACAAAAAATGGAAGGTGAAAAAAAGGACGAGAAGGTGGAAGGGGACAGATAAAAGGCAGAGATGGAGAGAATGGAGGGAGAAGAATAAAAGAATAGAAAGAAGAAAGTGCTGGGGAGAAGAAATTAAAGGTCAGAACTTGGCCCTTTTGAAGATCAGATCTCTTATACCATCTTTCTTGTGGGAAAAGAATTTAAATACATTTTATATGCTACTTTTATCAACTAAAAAGATTTTAATTACCTTTATCTGTGACAATAAATTATTCTACTATGTCTAAGTTTTCCAACACATAGCAATATATTCCACAAAAGAAAGTATTTCCAAACACTTCACATATGTCTCACATTTTTAATTCATAAAGGCTACCTGAATATATGTTGCCTTTTCTTCACCGTCTCTCCTCTCTCTCATTTTACCTCCTCTTCCATCTTCTCCTCCTCTTTTTCTTCCTCTCTCCTTTTTTCTTTTCCTGTTCCTTCTTTTGTGTTCTCACGTAGCTTTTATGTTGGAAGCATAGCGACTGTAGAACAATTTGTTGGCACATGCAAGGTTTTGCTTGCTGCTGCCCATCTGCACCTTCCTGTGATGCTACCGTAAGGAGGCTCCACTGGGATTACAACTGGCCTTGGCCTTTTCAGAGAGTTTGTTCTTGTCAGTGCTCCTACCTGCATTTTATTTTGTGTACAATAATAATTGTGAGTATATTTTTCAATTTTCCCAGCTTGGCTTTACTTATTATCCATTCAGGAGGAGTTGAGCAATTCCCCATTTTCAAACTTTTAATATTGAATCTTGAGTTTCTCAGTTTAGTACTAATAAGTTGCTTTAAAAACATGAGTTGGCTGGGATGTTATATGATAACAATCTTTACATTATAAATTCTCGTGACAATGCTCCCTAGTGGTCTAGTTGTTAGCATTCTAGGCTCTCAATACTCATGGCAATGAAAGTTCATTTTTGGCTTATTTCCATTTTAGTTCCTCCTGAACCTATTGGTTTGCTACATCTTATATTAAAAATATCTTTTCATACAATGTACTCTGATCATGGTTTTTCTCTCTCTCATCTCCTTCGAGATCTTCTCTACCTCCCTACCCATCCAACTTAGGCTTTCTTTTGCTCTTTAGCAAACAAAAAAGCAAAAACAAGGGAAAAATCAAAAGAGAAAGTACAAGAAACTAACATGCACACACACACACACACACAAACACACACACAACTACTAAAATCACAAAATTGGTATATTTTAATTCTTCGCTGTCCTTTCCATGTTTCAAGGCACACTGCAGCAGCAACTAAGGGAGGAAGTAGAAAATGAGAAGATGGTTATTGAAACATCTCGGAGATTATAAAATTTTATGTCATTCCTTTTCTCCCATTCTTTCAACCTAAACAAATTTCTGGTCTCTATTTAATCAAAGGGTCCCAACCAATGTACCTCTTCTTGCTATAAGCTGTAATGTAAGAAGGACACCCTTGTGTGCTCCTGTTCTAGTTCTCAAATAATTGACACAAAAACCCATTAAGTTTATCAATAAGATAAGCACTATGACTGGGCAGATATTCTTCTATTCTAACCCTCTAACCTACCTACTTTCCAGCTACATAGTCCTTTATCTTCAATATGAGTATCACCCTGGCTTGCTCTGCTCCATAGATGACTTTATGTCAAATCTTTTGGCGATATGCTCATCATGACTCCTCCTGGACCTTCTGCCTTATGGCCACCTCTTCTCGTCCTTCCTCTCCCTCTTTTAGGACCTCTTCCTGGGATTAGAAAACTTGTCTTCTCTGCCAAGCCACAAGCTAATCAACTCTTTATTAACAAATCAGAAATAATTGGAAGAATTCTTTACACAGCATAGACATAGGAGTTGGCTCAATAAATCATGACATTGGTAGCATCTAGACTGTAACCAGATCTCTGGGCACAGAAATCAGCAATGAATGTGCAGTGCAAAAAAATCATCCTCCAACAGCTTGCTACATGCCTGAAAGGTCCTTTACCACCTTATAATCTACTATTTATATGGATGAATATTCATCAAAGAATGAGATGGATGAATAATACTTCAGTAGTCTATGAATAAAGAAATATAAGACAGGAATACGGCCAGAGATAATCCTTTTATGATACATTCTAGGATTTCATTCAATTTCATCCTGGTTAATATAGACATTGTGGTTGGGGAAATGGCTTACAATGTTCCTACAATGTGACTATTGGTGTGATGAAACACCCATGACCAAAGTAACTTGTGGAGAAAAGAATTTATTTCACTTAGAGTTCTGTGCAGCAAACAGTTCATCATCAAAAGTAGTAAGGGCAAGGACTCACACAGGGCAGGAACCTGATGGCAGGAGCAGAGGCCACAGAGGGGTGCTGCTTGCTAACTTGATCCACAGGACTTTCTTATACAGCCCAGGGATGACATCAGCCACAAGGGATTAGCCATGTCCCCATCAATCACTTGTTAAGAAAATGCCTTATAGGATTGCTTCCAGCCTGATTTTATGGAAGCATTTTCTTAATTGAGGTTTCCTCCTTTCAGATTACTTCAGTTTGTGTCAAGTTGAAATAAATCCATCTAACATGGGGGATAAAAACATCTGGTAGAAGTTGTGTATTAATAGTTGATGATACAACCAGATGTACAAATCCAAATATAATATGCCTAATATGTGACCTATAGCTTATTTAAGGGTATGACTTTAGTCCCTCCTTTATCCATTTCTTTTTTTTTTTCCAGTAAGGCACTCAGAAAAAAAATTTTAACTCCTGTCTTGTGTGGCTACTGCATCTCTGTACAGTTGCAACTAAATTTCTGAATTTTCCATCGAGTACAATAGAATAGTTGAATAATGAATTACTATTACTATACTGTTACTATATTTTATGAATGCCACTTAAAAGTGTAAATATGTAAGCATAAAATGAATTGTAAAGTATATTGAACTATTAAGTTTATTGTAGTAGCTAAGACTATTAATTCTGGGGTAATTTTAGTCAAAGTTAACTATCATTGCCTATACCCTACATACTCTAAGAAAAACAGGAATGAAGAATTGTAATGGAGTCTATCACATATAGCACAGACTGAAGGGCTCACATTTTATTAACTAAATTCATACTGGACAAGAAAAATGCAACAAAGATTCATGTTAATACAATCATATGAGAATGGTAGGATACTTCTCTACCTTTATCAATTATTTGTACAAAACTCTACATGTTCCTGGTTTTTTTTAAGAGCAAGAATTACCACATACTGCAGGAAATTAGCACCTCTGTATTTCCCAGTGATTCTGTTATGCCTTCTTCATCTGCTATATGTTTTGGTCTTGAATTTTATTTTAAACTAGGACAGCTCCTCTGCTCATCACACAGTGTTTACTGAATCTTCCTCCTCTGCAGCTGCTTCTGAACTTCCTTAGATCTCTAATTTTTCTTTTCTTACTTCATCTTCACAGCCCATGGCTTCTGTCTTACCCTTTCTCATCTATTGGGTTCCTATGTGTTTGAGGAGTGTGTTCTGCAAGCCCCGATTAGTATATAGAGACTCATTTTTATTTATTAATAGCATTTGTGCTAGTTTATTACAATACTTCTATGTACTTCATTTTCATACCATGACTGGAAGTAGAAACTCAAGAATATTTATGTCAAAAACATACGCAACCAATGATCTCATGCTCTACCAAAAAACAAGATAATTAGAGGGAAGTGTGCAAAAGGATTGAAGGAGGCTGCCCATAAATCTATGCACAAAAGAAAAAAGACACACACATTAAAGTATCATCTTTAAACAGGATTTAGGAACAAAAAATAACATATAAAAATGTTTTCTTGTCATTATCTATACTTTAAGGTTTTTCTTAGCAATATAAAAAATGAGTTAAATTATTTATTTGCATAAGAATCATGCCAATTAAATATTCTCTGCTTCCTATAATTTCCCACATTTTCTGAATTTGACTTTAAACAAAGAAGAAAAAAATTATGAGTAGGCTGATAGTGATGATGTGGGAATATGCAAATAAGATTTACTTCCTGTTATTGCTTATGATCAGCAAAATATTGTTTCAAAGGTATCCTTGATCTTTTGTTTTTGGTTTAAATTAAACTCATTAGCAGTTGTCAACCCCAAGGAAAAATGTCAACACTAATCAAAACAGCATATAAAGGTGTTGCTTTTCTTTTATTTATCTCCTGTCCTCAGAAAGTGACATCAGATGAAAACCTCCAGTTATTGCTGCATTTGTCTTTTGCTAACTACGATTCGAAGGCATTACAGAAGCATGGATTAATGTTGTTTTATGCTGGCCAGACATCTGACTTTACTCTTTAAAGGAAAGAATGAATAAATATAACAAGCTGTACCTGACTCTATGTCTTTATCTCACAGTTCCCTTAGACTATTTCTCTACACGGAGATGTTGTATGGATTGAGTTCATTGCAAGATTCATTATTAATTAAAACCTACTATTCTTGGGTGTTAACCTTTTCAACTGAAAGACTATATTATGTAAGAAACTGATAAATTTTACTTAGCTTTCTGCAGTTGACAAAAAAATATCACATTTAATAAAGATACTCAGTGGCCTTTTCTTGTACATATATATGCATTATCCATTTCTATGAGAATCGGGATATTATTTAATTTGAAGCTGTATTAGAAAATTGTGGTGTGTGTATTTGTGTGTATGTAGCTATATACATTCTATAACATACCTGAAGTGGAGTTCAGGGAATAATCTCATATAACAGCTCTTGTCTTCTATTTTGTTTATTATTTTTCTGTTCTGTATGGCCTACGGCTGGCTAGCTGGCCAGCAGCTTCTGAAATTCTCCTATTACAATATTTGCTCTATACTGCTGGGCTTTAATGTGGGTTCTAGATGTTTGAATTAAGATTTGTGCCCTTGTGGGCTGACTCCCCAGCCTTGTAAACCTTTTTAATGTCTTCAATAGCCTGTATCATTACAGATATATCCAGATTTTTCAAATTAAACTAGAGGTGTCATTAGAATACCAATATGGTAATGCATTATAACAAGAAAACAATCATCTAATTTCTAAGACAAATGTGATGAAAAAGCAAGTAAACAGGAAAGCTAAGACATTATTTTGGTATAAATTCCAGGGATAAATGTTATGTCTTTTTTCTGAAGCAGAAAAGTATTATGTCTATGTAGATTATTAAATGATCATGATGTAAAAGCTAAAATAATGATATAATTAAGTTAAACAAAAGTTAGATTCATTTTATATATCTTAAATATAGGTTTGTTGAATTTTAGGCAGGACAACAACAAAATAGTTTTGTTCATTATTCTTGAATCACAATGTTACATTTGGACACAGAAAATCTAAAGTATTTGTTTTAAACTTCTCAGCTAATCTAAACCAAAACACATTCTCATATGTAGTCCTGTATCATTCCTTTTCAGCTATTTCATTACATTTACAATTTTAAATTGTTGTTCTTAATGGAAAAAGTGTTTATTCAGTGTTAACAATATTCTAGGCCCTTTGCTAAGTTCTAATATGGATCAGATTCTGAGGGAATTTTATTACAACTATCATTTTTATATTAGGGAACTAATGTAGAGTGATTCATATAAGTAGTTGTTATGCCCACAACTTTAGAAATAGTTTTCCAAAGGCTTCTAATTCCACTTATAGCAAAATTATTGCATGAAGATTATTGGAAGGCCACCTCAAACTCCACAAATAAAAAAAATTGTCATTCCCAGAAATTGAACTTTATTTCAAGAATAAGCAATATGGTCACTGTGCTGGCTGATTTTATGTCAATGTGACAAAAGCAAAAGTCAGGGGGAGAAGAGGCGGGCTCCGTTAAGAAAATGCCTCCATTAGACTAGACAATAGGCAAGCCTTTGATCTTTGTTGACTATTTTGTTAATTACTGATAGATGTAAGATTGCCCTGTCCATTGTTGAGAGGCCACACCTGGGCAGGTGGTCCTATGTTCTATAAGAAAGCAGGCTCAGTAAGCTGTGGAGAATCAACCAGTAAGCAGCATTCCTACAGGACCTTTGGGTCAGCTCTTGACTTCTCTCCATGATGAACAGTAATGTGGTAGGGTAAACTGAATAACCCTTTTTATCCTCGGATTGCTTCGGTCCAGGTGTTTTATCTTGGCAATAATAACCCTAACTAAAGTCAGTCACTAGTTCACAAGTGTTAGTAAAAATTTTAACATTTGGCTTCTTGCTCAATATCATTATATCATAATATGAAAAAGTCATATTTTTGTAAGTAACTAACTCCAAGGAGCTGAGTTTAAATAAGTTTTAATAAGTTAAAACCAGCCAATTCAGTGGTGGGATTTTTTGAAAATTAGCAAAAGAAACTATTATAGGTAAATATTAAAAATAAAATATAACTGGAATATTTAAACTCTACCTAAAATAAAAATAAAAGTTTTATTTTAATGAAACAAGAATCAAAGCTGTATTTTTTTCATTTCTGTATCTCTAGAACTATATTGCCTTTAATGCTGTTGATAGAGCAGTTAATTCCTATCATATAAATGGGACCTGAGTTCATGAGAAAATTTTAATAATTTCTTTAATTTAATAAAAGATGAAATGATAAGATTTAACTTACTGTGGTTTGTTATGGTCTTGAATTCAGCACAAAAAAAAAGCTACAGAACAATTCTGAATAAAAATTAAGAGAACTTCTACTTAAGAAATACAAAGATAGTTAATTTTTTTAGACAAAAAAAAGTTGAATTAAGAAAAATTAATTATCAGCTTGGCAGCGGTGGCACATGCCTTTAATTCCAGCACTTGGGAGGCAGAGACAAGCGGATTTCTGAGGTCGAGGCCAGCCTGATCTACAAAGTGAATTTCAGGACAGCCAGGGCTGCTATACAGAGAAACCTTATCTGCAAAAACCAAAAAAAAAAAAAAAAAAAAAAAAAAAAAAAAAAAAAAAAAAAAAAAAGGAAGGAAGGAAGAAAGAAAGGAAGAAAAAGAAAAGTTAATTTATCTTGTTTGAAATTGTACAAGAATATGTGTATAGTTTGGACAATAACTGAATTCAAACCTTCAGGTCTTGAATATGACTATGTTGCATTTTCAATATAAGCTGAATACATGGGTCAAGATTTAAAATGTGAAATTTTAATAGTATATGACAGAACAATTATACATTCCTTTGCTAGATTTTTCTTTATATTGACAATGTCTTTTATTTTTTAATATCAAATGGTTTTGAATAGGTCATAAAGTATAAAACTGCCCTACAGGCAAATAACCTCTTTCAGAAGATCAATGTTAATAAACCCTGTGAAATCATAGTCAAGATTTTTAAGTCACAGAAATAGGACAAATCCTAAAATTTATGTAGAATGCAGAAGACATATTAATAAAACAGGCTAAAGAATAAAGAAGGAAGACATCTTAATGAAGGTTTCTATGAAGGCAACTTTTATAAAAGAGAACATTTAATTGGGGCTGGCTTGAAGTCTATTATAGTCATAGTGGAAATAATGGAGGCACACAGGCAGTCATGGTGCTGGAGAGGTAGTTGAGAGTTCTATCTAGATTGGCGGACATCAGGAAGAGTGAGTAACACTGGGCCTGGCTTAAGCATCTGAAACTTCACCCTACTGTGACATAATTCTTCCAACAAGGCCATATAGTCTAATACTGTCGCTCCCTATAATGCGACTCTGGGGTCATTTTTATTCAAACCACTATATTCTACTCCCTGACCCTCATAGGCTTGTAGCTATATCATATTCAACCTTAAAATTCCACATAGTATATCACACTATTAATACTGTTTCAAAGTTCAAAGGTCAAAGTCTCCTGAGAGACTCATTCAGTCTCTGAACTATAATCCTCTCTAAAAACAAAATGAAAAAACAGATCATATACTTCTAGCATATAATGGCACAGAATATATATTATGATTTCCTACAAGGAAGAAAGGGAGTACAGTGAGGAAATTCAAATCAAAATCAAGACTGGAAATGAATAAGGTAAATTCTAAACTCTGCATCATGATGTCTGATGTCAGCGTACTTTTCACATCTCCAATTCCTTTCATCCTTGTTGATTGCAACATATGTCTTTTTCTTAGGCTGGTTCTATTCCCTGTTAGCAGCTCTCTGTAGCAGGAATCCCAAGACTCTGGCACCTCCAAGATCTTGGGGTCTCAATGTCAATCCAGGCTTCACCATCACAGCTTCACACAATGGCTTTTCTAGGCTTCCATGTAGGGTCAGACTTGCCACATTCCTGATCTCCACAGCTTTCTTTAGTCACAGAGGGAGATTCCCTAACCTCTTGTTGTGTCTTTGACTATAAAGCCAGAGTTACAGGGTTGAAACTAGCACATTCTCCTGCTTGCTGGGGCTGGAACATGAACCCCCTCATTCAATTACATTTTTACTAGCTTTCCCTTTTTTGATAATGTCTTTCACTGTCTAAGCTTGGGTGTCCATGAACTCATTCTGTATAGCCAGCTGTCCTTGAAGTTGAAAAGCTGCTTATTTCTGTCTCCTGAGTGCTAGAATGAAAGAGGTGTACCACCTTAGAGGTATACTGACTTAGACCTCAGCTTTTCTTTAATTCATTTTTCACAAGTTAGAGGCTAAACTGGGTGATGTCTTTTTCTGTCATTACTCCTTTTATTTCATCTAGCATCATATATTTTTTGCAACTTTTTTCCTGGTCATCCTTTTCATTTCAAACTGTGTATTTTGTACTTTTTCTTATTCAACTGGTACCTTTTCATTATATAATTTTCATAGCAATGGCCATTAATAACCAAGCAATGGAATTAATGCTAGATTATTTTGAAATGTCCTCTGC
>JADRCD010204627.1:0-13285 GCA_019843815.1 Montemys delectorum | reverse complement strand
GGGGGGGGGGGGGGGGGGGGGAGCTAGTGACCAGGGAAGCAGTGACAGAGCAACAAGACGATATAGCAGGGAACAGAAGAGCTGGGTTAGCAGCCAGGAAAGGCTGGCTGGGATTCCAGCTCTGTCTATAAAACTAATACTCAGGGCTGGAGAGATGGCTCAGCAGTGGAAGAGCACTGGCTGCTCTTCCACAATCACCTATGATGGGATCGGATGCCTCCTCTTCTGGCATGCAATTACACATGCAAATAGGGCACTCATACATAAAATGACTAAATTAATTAAAGCTAATGCTCATCCCCCTGTGTAAAAGTGCCCCCTTCGAGGAGGGGGAGGGGAACAGCCTACTCTTACCAGGGCTAATGCAAGTGTCAGCAAGCCTGAGAGTCCCAGTCCCATGTGTCCTGATATGGCCAGTGATTACCGCCCCCAAGTGAGCGTCTGAGAGAACTACATTAGGTAAGGGAGGGGGCTAGCGAGATGGCTCAGCAAAGAGCATCTAATACTCTTTCAGAGGATCCAAATTCCACTGCCATACCCACACTGGTTGTGGGGGGTGGGAGTGGTGCTCAGAGCAGCCTGTAACTCCAGCTCCAGGGGATCTGACACCATCTTCTGGCTCAGCAGGTGAGGGTGCCTGTTGCCAAGCCTGACAAATCCCACAGTTCAATCCCACAGACCCACATGGGGGAAGGACTTGGGACTTGCAAGCTGGCCTCTGATTCCCCCCCACGTATGTGCTAACAGACATATGTACATGAGCATACTCACAAAGTCAATCTATATGTAAACTAAAAACTAATAAATCCTAAAAGAGCCGGGCAGTGGTGGTGCACCTCTTTAATCCCAGCACTTGGGAGGTAGAGGCAGGTGGATCCCTGTGAGCTCGAGGCCAGTCTGGTCTACAGAGTGAGTTCCAGGACAGCCAGGGCTACACAGAGAAACCCTCGAAAAACCAAAAAAAAAAAAAAAAAAAAAAAAAACCAAACCAAACCAAAACCAATATCCATGAAGGCTGGGGCTGGAACTGGGGCTCAGCCACTATGATCGTCCAGTGGGCACAAACTCTCAGTTTGCTCCTTGCTGCCAATATGAGCACACACCCCTAATCCCAGCACTTGGGAGGCAGAGGCAGGCGGACTTCTGAGTTTGAGGCCAGCCTGGTCTACAGAATGAGTTCCAGGACAGCCAGGGCTACACAGAGAAACCCTGTCTCGAAACACAAACACACACACACACACACACACACAAAAGGATTTCTGTGAGTTCAAAGCCAGCCTTGTGTACAGAGCTACTTCCAGGATAGCCTGGGCTATGCAGAGAAAAACCTGTCTCCAAAACAAGCAAGCAAGAAAACAAGAACAACAAAAAAATCGACCCTGGGACTCGGCATGCTAGCCAAATGCTCTGAGCTACCCCCTCTCAGCTCAGTTTTGAGTAGAGTCTAATTGGTAGCCCAGGCTGGCCACAGACAGAAATATCCTTCTGCCTCTGCCTCAAAGGTATTGAGATCACAGTTGTGCAGACTATGTTCACCTACAGTTTGTCACAATAAAGAACAGCTCGAGGGCCTGACACTGGCCTACAAGGGTTCACTGTGACCACGCCCTGCTGCCTCCACGGCCTTCCCCAATCCTCACAGGGATGGGCTCCCATGGCACACGCCTTTCCTTACTTCCTCAGGCTTGACTAAGTGGCAGCTCCTTCAAGACCCTTCCCTCCCCAGGAACTACACCAGACCTCTTCTCTCACCACACCTGCCACCAGTATTTCTGCTCTACTGCCGCCCCCCCCCCCCCCCCCCCCGCCCGAGCACATTAGAGGCATTCTTTGTTGCGTCTTCCCAAGGGCCCAGATCAGTACCTGGGCACGCACAGTGCTCAACAAATATTTGTTGAGTAAATGTCAGGCTCCCAGATCAACTCATGACGACACACCAGAAACAGGTGTGCAGTGCTGCAGAGCCATCAGCTTTCCTGAGGAATGAGGCAGAGGTGGACGCTCACAGGCCGGGCGAGAGTCAGGACGAATAGGACAAGATGGCGGAACCTCACTCTACACTGTAGGGATGTCAGAGTCCTGACTCTGGTCTTCTTGAGATTTTTGTTTGTTTGGTTTTGTTTTGTTCTGTTTTTTTTGAGACAGGGTTTCTCTGTATAGACCTGCCTGCCCTAGAACTCACTCTGTAGACCAGGCTGGTCTTGAACTGAGAGATCCGCCTGCCTCTGCCTCCTGAGTGCTGGGATTAAAGGTGTGCGCCACCTCACTCGGCAGTATGACTTTGAAACTAGAATGTTACCTAAGATACTGCCTAGGAAAATCTCACAGAGCATGCACAGGACCTTGATAATGTCCTTAAGAATCTGTGATCACGGGGCTGGTGAGATGGCTCAGCGAGTAAGCACCGACTGCTCTTGCAGGGGACCTGAGTTCAAATCCCAGCAACCACAAGGTGGCTCACAACCATCTGTAATGGGATCTGATGCACGGAGAACAGGGCCCGATCGAGAAGATAGATAAGCAAACAAACAAGTAAATAAATGTTGTGCATAAAAATGTGTGGTTTTTGAGACTGGGTCCTATGTAGCCCAGGCTAGCCTCATATTCACTAGGTAGTCCGAGGATGACCTTGAGCTTCAGATCCTGAGTGCTGGGATGTGGCCCTGGGGATTGAACTTGGGGCCTCAGGCATGCTAAGCAAGCATGCTACCAGCTAAGACACACCCCCAGCTGCCAAAATTAGAAGACTTTTTATACCAGCTTGCTTGTTCTGTTTTGACAGAGTCTCACTATGTAGCCCTGCAGGGCCTGAAACAGACCCACCTGCCGCTGCCCACTGAGTGCCAGGATGAAATATTGCTGGCGTTAAATACATCCATTGTGTGTGTTGTAGTGAAGCGATCTCCTTGTCTTGCCCACACCCGTCCTGAACTCCTGGGCTCATCTTCTTGCCTCAGACTCAAAAATTCTACAAGGGCCGGGCGGTGGTGGCGCACGCCTTTAATCCCAGCACTTGGGAGGCAGAGGCAGGCGGATTTCTGAGTTCGAGGCCAGCCTGGTCTACAGAGTGAGTTCCAGGACAGCCAGGGCTACACAGAGAAACCCTGTCTCGAAAAACCAAAATAAATAAATAAATAAATAAATAAATAAATATTTCTACAAGGGTCAACTATGCAAGATACTTGCCTAGCATGTGAACGTCTCTGTGTTTGATCCCCAGCCCCGCCAGAATTAAAATAGACATGGGTGTGGGACACAGAGGCAAGACTGAGCTACACACTGGGAACCTATCTGTTTCTAAAAGAACATTTGCAGCCAGGCAGTGGTGGTGCATGCACTTAGGAGCCAGAGAGAGGCAGATTTCTGAATTCGAGGCCAGCCTGATCTACAGAGTGAGTTCCAGGACAACCAGGGCTACACAGAGAAACCCTGTCTTGAAAAACCAAAAGAAAAAGAAAAAACGAAAAAACCCCTCTGCTGTAGTGGGCTCTAACGGGCCAGGTCTGGGAGCTCAGGATTGGTGGGGGTTGGAGAACCAGTGTTCAGCCTCTACAATCGCATATTACCTGGATTGCCAGGGAGTGATAACTCCGTCATCAGGACCCCCGATCAGCACCAGACGGCCCACACGAAGGAAATTCTTCCGCCATGCTGTAGAGACAGGAAGAGATGGGAGTCAGCCATGGGAGTCAGGCCAGGGTTAGGCAGGAACAGAAAGGGGGACACAGGTGGGAGTGGGGGTCTTACCAGTGGCATTGGGATGGTCCCTTTCCCCATTGATGAGGGCCAGAAAGCTGCTGGCGTTGAGGTACAAGTCATCGTGGTGAGGATCTGAGTGCAAACATCGGTTAGCAGGAGCTAGGGATGGAACGGATCAATTGCCCGCCTAGGGCACCTGAGGCCCTGGGGTCTGACCTCACATGAACCAGGAGGCGTAGATGACACACACCTGTAATCCTAGCACTCAAGATGGTAAGTCCGGAAAATCAGACGTTCAAAGTCATCCTTGCCTACATAGAGAGTTCAGCGGAGGATGGAGGGCTGGCTTAGTAGTTAAAGAGCACTGGCTGTGCTTCCAGGACTCAGGTTCAATTCCCAGCACCCACATGGCAGTTTATAGCTGTAATCCCATTCTCAGGGGATCCAGTGCCCTCTTGTGGCCTCCACAGGTAGCAGGCATGTATGTGGTACATATACGCAGATAAAAATACCCACACTTGCCCGGCGGCGGTGGTGGTGGCGCACGCCTTTAATCCCAGCACTTGGGAGCCAGAGGCAGGTGGATTTCTGAGTTGAAAGTCAGCCTGGTCTACACAGAGAAACTGTCTCAAAGAACAAAAAAAAATTAAAAAAAAAATTAAAAAAAATACCCACACTTATAAAATTAAAAAAAGGAAGAGGGAGAAAGCATAATGGGAAGGAAGACAAGGCAGGACGGACGGAGGCCACAGTAGCAGTGAAGGGCGGGCTGGAGAGACGGCTCAGTGGGTAAGAGCACTCATTGCTCTTCCAGAGGACCTGAGTTCAAATCCCAGCACCCACATGGCTGCACACAACAGTCTGACGCCATCTTCTGGTGTGCAGATATGTATGCAGACAAATACTGATATATAAAGTACATTAAAAAATCTAATAACGAAGTTAGACATCCAGCCATACCATAGAAGAATAAAAATTACTTCAACGTGACGGAAGGCAGTTTTGAGGGTCCTTTTGTTTTTGTTTTTGTTTTTAATTTTTATTTTTTGGTTTTTTTCGAGACAGGGTTTCTCTGTGTAGCCCTGGCTGTCCTGGAACTCACTCTGTAGACCAGGCTGGCCTTGAACTCAGAAATCCACCTGCCCCTGCCTGCCAAGGCCTGCGCTACCACCGCCTGGCGGTTTTGTTTGTTTTTTGAGACAGAGTCTATTTAGCCCTGGCTGTCCTGGAACTCAGGACAGCCTATGTGGTTTCTAACACAGAGATCACCATGCCTCTGCCTCTCAGGTGCTGGGATTAAATGCATGGACCGCATGAGTGGGTGGAAGGCACTTTATCTGGTCCCCTGTATGACCAGTGATTAAGACTGCGTCGCCCTCACTGATTGAGTGCTTACAACTACCTCCCAAGGTTCATGCTTTATTACTCTATAGATGGAGGCTGCTTCCCAGGAAGCTAAGTAAGTTACCCAAGGTTACCCAACAAAAATCAGGCTAATCTGGCCCCAGCGTCTACATTATACTATGACACGCTACACTATAGTAGAGGTTGGACCACATGCTGCCTGTGATTTGTTTCTGTAAATGAGTGGGGTGGTCAGTCATACTCATAGGACCTATGGTCCACACTGTAGCAGCTGAACTGGGAACCAGAGGTGGAAGGAGAATGGACTCTCCATGTACTTGACATGAGCGAGCTCGCGCGCGCACGCGCGCACACACACGCACGCACGCACGCACGCACGCACGCACGCACACGCACGCACACACACACACTCATACATGCAGAGAGACTAACAGGAAAGATAAGCTGCCACACCAGCCCCAGTAGAATCTGTGTGACAAGTTCCACAGACTCAGGCGAGAATTTCAAAAGAAGGAGGCCTCCTGGAACCAGTTGTGGGACTCTTGGCTGGAGCAAAATACTGAGCTGTAGTTCTCATGGCAATTTATCTGTTTCGCTTTCTTTTATTCCCTTTCTTATTTACAAGTTCCTGGTAGCCTAGGCCATGATCTTAAGTGAGAATAATGGGTAAGAAACCATCCCTTGAGATGGGGTCACTAACAACCTCATCTCTGGGGAAACCAACGCTTTACTTCATAAATTATTTACAAAATTATAATAATATTATGATAGATAAAAACTTTCCCAACAATAAAATTTCATATGACTGCATGTGTGTCATCAGAGGTAGGCTCTGGTATATGGTAAAGTCTTAAATAAAGAGAATTAAAATAGTTTAAATTTACTCGTTGAAGATTTATGAAAAAAAAAATCAGGCATTAGATGTTAAACAATAACTGACTATAAAGATTTGTTAACCGGCTCTTGGCCTTGGATGACTGCCCCACTGAATACATCCTCTCAGAGTTATAACACTCGGATGATTTCTATTAATCATGATGTTACCTGTTCTGTTTGTGATTCACTGAACACATCTTTTCAGAGTTGTAATTTTTTTTAATGTACAAAAACCCCTGAGCCGGGCGGTGGTGGCGCTCGCCTTTAATCCCAGCACTTGGGAGGCAGAGGCAGGCAGATTTCTGAGTTCGAGGCCAGCCTGGTCTACAGAGTGAGTTCCAGGACAGCCAGGGCTACACAGAGAAACCCTGTCTCAAAAAAACAAAAAACAAAAAACCCTGCTTGAGAGCTGCAAAATGCACTCAGATTCAAACTGCCTCTGCATTTGTTTGTTTGTCTGTCACCACCGAATCCTTACCCACCTAGACTTTGAGGACCCTCATTCCAGGGACCCCCATACCTGACTCGGGTGGTCCCTGGCAATAAGCCATTATTTCTTTTTTACACTCTTTGAGGCCACTGACTGGTCTGCACACCACATTCTGAATAGTGTCTATTTTATAAGTGTTGGATAAACGGAAGCTATTGCTTTGCTTATGTCAGGTTGGGAGCAGCAGGCCCCACCCTCCACAGCGCCCCAACCACCGAGGCTCCAGGGCACCATCTCCCACTCACCATGCCAGTAGTTGCAAATGGAAAATTCCTGGCCCCAAGGACTGTAGCAGATCCGATAGAGATTAGACCGCATGGATGTGGGGAACAGCCACTTCAAGTAGTCGGTGTCTGAAAAGAGAACCGCAAAGCCAAGGGGCCTCAAATCTCTATGCCCGGTAGCCGCCTCCTACCGCACCCACAGTACCTGCCCGCTCACCTCCATACTGCCCCATCTGTGGAGAGGAGAGGGAGATGAAAGAATCCACATTGTGCTCATCCATGACAGACAGCAGAGCACGGCACACCAGGCCTCCTGGAAGCAGAGCACATTGGCAAGGGGCTTCTTTTTTTTTTTCTTTTTTGGTTTTTCGACAGGGTTTCTCTGTGTAGCCCTGGCTGTCCTGGAACTCACTCTGTAGACCAGGCTGGCCTCAGAAATCCTCCTGCCTCTGTCTCCCAAGTGCTGGAATTAAAGGCGTGAGCCACCACCACCCAGGCAGGATCTTCTTTTTTAAAGAGTGCTCATTTTTTTTTAAATTAGATTTATTTATTTCATGTATGTGAGTACACTGCTGCTATCTTCAGACACACCAGAAGAGGGCGTCAGATCTCATTACAGATGGTTGTGAGCCACCATGTGGTCGTGGGGATTTGAACTCAGGACCTCTGGAAGAGCAGTCAGTGCTCTTACCCGCTGAGCCATCTCTCCAGCTCCTGGAAAGGGTCTTAAGAACAGCCACTGGAGTGACCCTTGCTTCCGGTCTCTCAGAATCAGAGGCTGCAGATACACTCCGAGCCAACACAGGTCACGTGTTACGGGACGGAGCCATGGCAAGTGTTTAGGCCTCAGACCGATTGAGATGCATTTTTTGTTTTGTTTTGTTTTGTTTTTTGTTTTTCAAGACAGGGTTTCTCTGTGCAGCCTTGGCTGTTCTGGAACTCACTCTGTAGACCAGGCTGGCCTTGAACTCAGAAATCTGCCTGCCTCTGCCTCCCGAGTGCTGGGATTAAAGGCGCGCGCCACCGCTTTTAGGAGCTCTCTAAATCCTTAAACCCAAGACCCATGCATCGCCAGTGAGGACAGAAGGAGCCCTCCCTTCCACTCAGGACAAAAACGCCAGATAGCATGCCTTAGATAAGGGTCAAGCCCAGACAGGGCTTGAGAGTTAAGAGTGCTCGCTGCTTACCCTGGGAGTAGCAGATGAGGTGGACCCCTTCAGGGGCCTTTCCCATGATGGGGACCACAGCCTCTCGGAACCCTTGCACCTGTTCCCACAGGGGCCGCAAGCTCTCTCTGCCATCGAAGAGATCAAGCACTGTCACCACAGTCCCCGGGTGTGTCTGTGGGAAAGGGGCAATGCAGCCACTAGGTTGGACTAGGGCGGCCAAGTGCATTCATCGTGCTCGCGGGAACCCCCGCCCCGCCCCCGCAACTCTCCCTAAAGAACTGGCCTGGAGGGGATGTCTTTCATCTGCCCACGCTCCCTCCCCCCAGACACTGGAGACCCATCCGGTATCCTGACAGACCTCATTGATGTAGTCCAGCAGGTGGCGGAAGCTGTATGAACTGTCAAAGAGCCCGTGCACCACGATCACCGGCTTGTAGGACCCGCGGTGGGCTGCGGGGGCTGCGGGCATCAGCAGCGGCAGGAACGGCAGGAGGAGCAAAGCCCATGCGGAAGGCAGCCTGTGCCTCCAAAGCCCCGGCATGCTCCCACCTGAGAAGGAACGAGAGGCTGTGAGGGAGACGACCCCCCTCCACTCCCAACAGACTCACAGCAAGCAACTCTCCGGTCTCCGCTCCTACTCCTGATCCTTAAGAGGATAGGCTACTTTTTAACTGACTCGATCGAGATGGCTCGGCACAACCACCTCGGTGCACCAATGCTCATCCTAAGTCCCGCCCCCAACTTGGCCCTCAAGGGACTTTGTCCCAAGGCCCAGGATCTTCCTTAAGCATCACCTTGGCCATGCACTACTTTGGGATCTGCAAAGGCCCGGGAACAGCGGCCCAGGACACACGGAGAGTGGAAACTCCCACCTGGCCTGTGTCTGGAGGCTTCGTTCCGCCAGCTGTTTACTCGTACCTAGTCTGGAATCCACGGGGTACGGGGAAAGGGGGACAAGGAGAGCGCGCAGGGGGATGACGGACGGGGCGGGGGGGTGGGGGGAGAGGCTGCTCGGGGTCGCGTAAAGCCGTCACGTCCGGGGCTTTCCCTGGCAACAGGGCGAGCGTCCCCTGCAACGCGGACAGCGGACCGGAGGGGCAATGGAACATTCCATTGCACCCAAAGAACTGGGGAGGAAATAGATGGAGCGGTCCATTTAGCCGGATGGGGAGAGGCAACAGCAGAAAAGACAGTCCTGGGTTTTTCTAAAGAAGGCTTTCCTAGGCTCCAGCTGCATCCAGCCACCCAGGGGTGCAACTTCCCCTCCTTGATGCGCCCCACTTTCCAATCCAGGCTGTCTGGCTTCGCGGCAGAGCCCAAGAGGACGGGCGGAGGCGGGGGTAGGGGGGGTGAGGACTGACGAAAAGCGACTCCCTCTTGTATCGCTGGACGCCAGGCTTGTGGCAGGCCAGAGTGCCAGGCCGACCGCAGCTGAAGAGCCCCTCTTCCCACTCCTGCCTGCCCTCCCGCTCCGGATCAGCGCCTTACAACTCTTCACTTTGAAGTGCGTGTCGTGCCCTTGTCTCCGGAGACGCCGAGAGTCCTCCAGGCCCCTCGAGTGAAGTGCAGCCTGACCCAATTTCTCTGGCCCTACTTTTCTCTCCGCATTCACGACCCACCCTCCCGGACCCACCTTCTGTGGGCGTGGGGCCCCGCGGGGCTTCAAGGACTCACCGCAGGATTTCCACCAGGCTTTCAATCCTGAGCGACCCCGACAATCTACTCCTCAGATCCCTGCAGGCTGCTGGCGACACCGACCCTGCCAGTGCAGCCAGACTTCCTCCGCGCTGCGGGCGCTGGCACCACTCGGCCTACCCGTGACCCCTGCGCGCGCCGAGTGCCCCGGGATGGCTTTTACTTAGCAGTTAAACAACTTTGCAGGGTTTCTGAGCTTGCCGGAGACTACTCAGGAACTTTGCTCAGTCATAATTTAATAAAACCAGAAGCGTGTATTGAAGATGGTGTGGGAGGGATGGATCCAAGGTTCCCTCTGATCCATGCACGCTTGAAAAACCAGAACCACCGGTATGAGGCCCTGGTGTAAAAATTTCTCAGACCTGGAACGGGCTCAAGCCAGGGCTTGCAGACTGCTCTCCAGGACGCCACCGTCACCAGAGGGGCTCTGTCCTAGAGCAACTGTCTCTGGAGAGAGTTGGAAAATCCTAAAGGGGTTGGGTCATCTCTGATTCTGATCCTGCTAGGCTTCTGCAAAAAAGGCTCAACTGGTGTAATCTCTGTAGACGGCCTATCCTCACCCCGCCTCCCCACCCACGCCCTTGCAAGACACAAAAAAGCAAATAAAAAGACTTGAAGTCACCGATTTGTCTCGGGTTGACT
Organism: Montemys delectorum; assembly: GCA_019843815.1. NCBI lineage: Eukaryota > Metazoa > Chordata > Mammalia > Rodentia > Muridae > Montemys > Montemys delectorum. Next base: position 3,125 of record JADRCD010204627.1, on the reverse strand, counting down.
CTGGGGGTGGATCTGCGTTTTGGGGTAGGAGGAGGGGCAAGGGGGGGCGCTGTAAGGAATGGCTGTGAATGCTGACTGGACCAAGAATTCTTCAGCCCCCAGCAAGCACGCTTTTCCAAAGCTGCCTGTCACAAACAAGCAATTACAGCTAGCCTCCCTCTGGTGAACGCTTTCTGCTTCTTTGGGTGTTTTGTTTTGTTTTGTTTTGTTTTGTTTGAGACAGGGTTTCTCTGTGTAGCCCTGGCTGTCCTGGAACTCACTCTGTAGACCAGGCTGGCCTCGAACTCAGAAATCCACCTGCCTCTGCCTCCCAAGTGCTGGGATTAAAGGCGTGCGCCGCCACCGCCCGACCCCACCGGACTTTCCGCTTCTTATAACCCTAGAGAAAGCAGGCACGGTGCACCCCCACGGGCGCCTTCTCTCCTTTTCTTCAGCCACCTTCACCTTCTTACCTCTACTGTCAGGAGGGCAGGCCCAGGCTGTATACCTGGGGGTCTTTCTGACCCTCTTGGCTCCTCCCATCTTTGTACAGTTCTCTCTCACACCTGGTTCTGTCTCTAACTGGAGAAACCTAGAACTATCTTGCAGGACGTTCTGAGGGAAACTGAGGAAAGAACCCCTTGGGTGAGCAGGGTCTGGCTGAACGGGGTTTGGAGATACGTGTGGTAAATTCATTGAGCTGGCTTCTTCCCACAATATAATCACTACAGCGAGTCTTTGCGGGAGAGACTCTAGAGATTTCTCTCTCCCTCCCTCCTTCTCTTAGTCCCACCCGCCTTGCCTGGTCTTGCCTTTCGGTTTCCATGACAACTCCAAGGGAGCCTAAACTGGGGGCTTGAATGCCAGGGTGAGAGGAGGAAAGAGGTGGTCTAGGAGCAGAGAGAAACCGAGTTGGGGGGGACTTCTGAAGCTCTCCCCCATCCCTGCCTCGGTCCCTTTAAGCTCCCCCCCCCCCCCCCCCCCCCCCCAACACACACTGCCTTCATCTCTCCATTTCCGCGCTGCTGCTGCTGCTGCTACCGCCGCTGCTGCGCCGGCTGCGCCATCCCGGACTCAGACTCCTGCGCCAGCAGTCAAGGGGGCCCTGACTCCAGCTTCAGAGACCCTGTCCCAGCGATTGCAAACATGTCGTCAGAAAAGTCAGGTAAAAAAAAAAAAAAAAATATATATATATATATATATATATATGTACGTGTGTGTGTATATATATATACATATATATATTCAGTAACCCCCCCAGCCCCTCTATCATCTCCTACCTAACCCCACTTGTCCTAGTCCCCTTCTTTAACCCCCTCTGGGATGTTGTGTGGCTCAGTTCCATTCCCCTTCTCTCCATGAGTACCCCCACCCCCTCCCCTTTCTATATCCCATCCCTCTCCTCCTTAGGGTCAGTCTGCCTCCGTCCCTGGTCAACCACATTGGGGGGGGGCAGTTTTGAAAAGGAAAGGTGGGCAGGCACAGCCAGGTACTGCAGGGACATCATCCCTGGAAGTGACAGATGGACAGTCACCGGTTCACTGGCATGGAGACACCCAGTGGAAAAATAACGGAGACTTGATCAGACTGGGTTGTTGGGAAAGTAATATCTAGAAGATTCCTTTTTTTTTTTTTTTTTAATGAGATGAGATTTCTCTGTGTGGCCCAGGTGGGTCTTGAACTTCCCAGTTCTTCATCCTTCCGCCTCTGCTTCACAAATACTAGGATTACAGGCATGAACCACCATGCCTCGTCCCAGAAGCTTTGTCATGGACCTTAACCAAGGCCATGAGGTAACTCCACCAGAAGCAAAGTGGAAATGTTGAACTGAGTGCGCATGACCCCTGTGACTCGGCCCCATGTGCAGGAAGAGGGGACAGCTGGCTTGAGACAGCCCTGCCTGGATGAGGGCTGTGGTTGATAGCAGAGGAGGCTGGGGGGGGGGGGCGGAGATGTAACTAGATCGAGGCCAGGTGGCCTAGATACAACCCCTTCCCTGACCCCAAAATGGGAGATGTCGTCTCGGCTGTCTCTCCCTCGCTCTTTCTCCATCTCTCCGCTGTCTCATGTCTCTTACCCTTCTGATCTCTGCTGTCTTCTCTCTCCCCTAAATCCTCTCCTCGGCTTTTCCGTGGCCAGGCCTTCCAGACTCGGTTCCCCACACTTCACCGCCGCCCTACAATGCCCCCCAGCCTCCGGCCGAGCCCCCCATCCCGCCCCCACAAACGGCCCCATCCTCACATCATCACCACCACCACCATTACCACCAGTCTGGCACCGCCACCCTCCCGCGCTTAGGAGCAGGTGGCCTGGCCTCTGCTGCGGCCAGCGCTCAACGCGGTCCTTCGTCCTCCGCCACGCTACCGCGGCCCCCCCACCATGCCCCGCCCGGCCCCGCCGCGGGGGGTCCCCCACCCGGCTGTGCTACCTTACCCCGCATGCCACCCGACCCTTATCTGCAGGAGACTCGCTTCGAGGGTCCACTCCCCCCACCACCGCCTGCGGCCGCCGCCCCGCCCCCACCAGCGCCCGCCCCGACGGCCCAAGCCCCGGGCTTCGTGGTGCCCACGCACGCGGGGGCGGTGGGCACGCTGCCGCTGGGGGGCTACGTGGCGCCGGGCTACCCGCTGCAGCTGCAGCCGTGCACTGCTTATGTCCCCGTGTATCCGGTGGGCACGGTGAGTGCGGGGCTGATCAGATCTAGGAGGACGGGGAGGCAGGTGCATCGGGGACGCGCGGGAAGCTGGGAGAGAGAGCGAAACCGCCGTCCTGGTAACACACCCTAGACAGAAGAGTGGAAAGAGAAGAGGCAGTGGGTGGGAAGGTGGTGGATTTTGGGGGTGGGAGAGGTGTCTGGGGGGTCAAAGGGTCAAGGCTTAGGAGGTGGTTCGGAAGTCTAGAGGAGGTCTGAAAGAAGGAAACGGCTTGGAGGGAGAGGAAGAAATGGAAGCCGGGTAGCCAGGAGTAGAAGAGGGCAGAAGTCTGGGCCTGGAGATGCCAAGGAGGATGGACACAAGACCGGAAGTGCAGGCCGATCCAAAAGCCATATCTTTAAGACAGCGTGGGCACTTGCACGAATATGGAAGTTAATGGAGGCCTAGGCCGATTTTATAGTCAGGAAGGATAGTGTGTGGATTCCCCCCCCC